>BGNK01001833.1:1725-24225 GCA_003297005.1 Symbiodinium sp. clade A Y106
CTTCCTCCGGGCCACCACCCTTCAGAAAGTGACTTCTGCACCGCCATGCCCCGACGCCGCCGAGCTTCGGCGCATCACTCTGAAGGAGGTCGAGGCTGGCTCTCTTGAAGGCCCGTTGACTCCCGAGGAGGTTAGCTGTAGGTTCCCCGATGGATGGATCCCGGTCCGGCGCTTCGGGGTTTGGCAGGGTTCCGGTGATAAGTCTAAGCTAAGGCCGGTTGACTTTGCTGAAGCCGAAGTGAACTCCGCTTTTGCGTACGTTGATAAGCTTGATCTCAGGTCCGTCGACACCTTGGCCGCAATGCTCAGGTGGTGGACTGAGCACTGCATTTCGACCGGCCCCGTGACCATGTGCCTCAGTGATGGCTCTCGTTTGGAGGGCAAGGTGCATCCCGCTTGGAAGGACCCAAAACAACGGGCCCCGCTGTTGTCCACCATGGACTTACGCAATGCCTACAAGCAGTTGCCTTTGAGCCCGGAGAGCCGTAGATTTGCCATCTGCGTTCTGCCCGGGGCGCGGGNTTGTCCACCATGGACTTACGCAATGCCTACAAGCAGTTGCCTTTGAGCCCGGAGAGCCGTAGATTTGCCATCTGCGTTCTGCCCGGGGCGCGGGGTGGTGTGGAGTGCTTCGAGTCCCAGGCACTGCCTTTCGGCTCGACCGCGTCCGTGGTCGACTTCAATAGGTTTGCTCGCTTTCTGCATCGTGTGGGAGAACACTTGTGTCTCGCCTGGGTCAACTACTTTGACGATTTCCCNTCCGACTTAACACTTCGGGCTTTAGTTGACTTGTTAGGGGTTGACTGCGCGTGGGAGAAGATGCCTCCTTTCTCTCCGGTGTGCCCCATGTTGGGTATCGTTCTCGACGCATCCGACCTGTATGGACAAGGCCTTCTCATCCGCAACAAGCCAGGCCGTGCCGAGGAGGTGGGTTCGCTGATTCGGTCATGTTTGGAGGCTGGCTCTATCGAGTCGCGCGACTTNCGTGCCGAGGAGGTGGGTTCGCTGATTCGGTCATGTTTGGAGGCTGGCTCTATCGAGTCGCGCGACTTGTTGAAGATGCTTGGCAGGGTCCAGTTTGCCGACTCGCATGTCATGGGCCGCGCAGGCAAGTTGGCGCTGGCTGATGTGAGAAACTGGTCAAAGCGCCACGAGGTGCGGGTCCCCATCACCCGAGCTCTGGCCGACGCCTTTGAGGTCCTGCTTAAGCGCATTACCTCGGGNACTGTGGGTGGACTCTTAGTTAGGCCGGGTGGGTGTAGGCCTAGGTTCTTTGCGTGCCACGTCGATGATGGTTTGGTGCAGGCGTGGGCCGAAAGCATGAAGCACCTCATTGGCCCGGTGGAGTGCTATGCCGTCGCTGTTGCCAGGCTCGTGTGGCACCAGTACCTGGCCCAGGAGCCCTGCCTGCACTTCATTGACAATGTCGCTTGTCAGGACGCCTTTATTANGCCCGGTGGAGTGCTATGCCGTCGCTGTTGCCAGGCTCGTGTGGCACCAGTACCTGGCCCAGGAGCCCTGCCTGCACTTCATTGACAATGTCGCTTGTCAGGACGCCTTTATTAAGGGCGCGTCTTGCAGCGGTGCCGTGAGGTCCATCCTCTTGGCTTATGAAAAATGCGAACTACAGGATGCTACTTGGACGTGGTTCGCCCGGGTGGCATCTGATTCAAATCCGAGCGACGAACCCNCAGGATGCTACTTGGACGTGGTTCGCCCGGGTGGCATCTGATTCAAATCCGAGCGACGAACCCTCCAGAGGTTTCTTTGGAGGTATCTTGAAGTCCCTGGATGCACAGCGTGACTCATGTTTTTGCCCGGTCTCGGGCGGCAAGCTCCATGAGATTCTTGGCCCCATTGATTAATGGGCGTGCGCTGGCCAGCCGTGGCCTTGCTGAAACGGGGGAGGAGATCGCCACGACTGTGATCNCCCATTGATTAATGGGCGTGCGCTGGCCAGCCGTGGCCTTGCTGAAACGGGGGAGGAGATCGCCACGACTGTGATCCCCCTTTGAAAAGTGAAGAGTGCGTCTGCGAGGGTTTCTGCAGCTGCCTTGTGCTGTGTGCATGCAGTCATGTCTTGTTGTGAACCTTCAAACCTTGACATTAACAATGCGCTTGATTTTGATTGTTTTACCTTAGCTTGATTTCAACAGTAACCTTTTTGCANCGGGTTTCCCCTAGGACCCCGACCCCCTTGCAGTTTTGCTTGATTTTACAAAAGTGGAAAAGGGCAAAAGCTTGCATGTGCATCTGCTTGTCTGAATCAGCTTGTGAACCATGGTGCGCGTGTGCAAGTCTTGGCCCTGCTGCTTAGCTGTTGACAGCTGAGAAAAATCTTTCCCACCCAGCCCTCCCTGTGCAGCTGGGCTTNCCATGGTGCGCGTGTGCAAGTCTTGGCCCTGCTGCTTAGCTGTTGACAGCTGAGAAAAATCTTTCCCACCCAGCCCTCCCTGTGCAGCTGGGCTTGCGTGCCAGCGCCTGCTGGCTCTGGTTGTGAACCTTCAAACCTTGACATTAACAATGCGCTTGATTTTGATTGTTTTACCTTAGCTTGATTTCAACAGTAACCTTTTTGCATAGCGAGTCAAAATGGAGTTCTTGAGAACATGTATCAATGTCGTCCAAAAGATGCAGTGCCAGCGGAAACGCAACATCCTGAGAGATCGTTTGTGTGGACTCGCTAAGTTAATGCCATAGCAATCCAAGATCCAATTCCTGATCACGAGGGATTGATCAACAACATCTAAAGCAATGTCACAAGTGAAGCTGTTGCCGGTGAACAGCCGCACATCAATGCAACACGTGCTATTACTCGTCGAAGATCTGCCTTCAATCTGCTTGAATTTGAGTTCATCAATCGCTGTGAACAACTCGGAAGGATCGAGAAACGCTCGGTCCCGCGCTCGCAATTCCGACCGCAATGACAGTTACCGTGCTCATGAAGTTGTGAGCAATAACGGTGTTGATCGCAACACTTACGATACTTGCAATACTCGGTCCCTCGGCTGGAGAAGGGCAACAAGCGAACGCGACGAAAAGAACAATGAAATCAAGTCACAAACTTGATCAGCTTCAAGCTCAGAGTCGCAATGCGAGTTGCAATGCAACAATGGATGACAATCAAGATGGGCCCTCGGCAATCGATCAAACGCCGCGATGTGCGTTTGTTCCGTTTCAGTGAGAGTGAAAGGTGCTGTAGAACACAAGGTCTCAATGACAAAGACGAGAGGAAATAACCTGATAAAATAACGCAAATACAATGAAAACCAGAACAACAAAGATGATCACGAACAAAATGACAATGTTCAAAAAAGTGGACAAAGGAAACGAAAGTGAAGAAATTACAGACAAGCAATGTTGAGCAGCAGCATCACTTGGGCTGCGATCTGCACACGAACGAATAAGTCATGCAAAACGAGAGAACAATTCTCATGACTCAGACTCTTGGGTCTCGGACAATGGGTTGAAGGAGCGAAGAGGGGCTTGAAGGGTTCGAAGGGAGCCAAGGCCTCAAGGGGGCGAAGGAACTTCGAAGCTCATTTTATTCTTTCTTGTTCCGTCTTTTCTCTTCTCGCTCTTTTCTCAGTTTTTCTTTTCTCGTTCTCCATTTTCTTCTTTCTTCTCTTTCTTTCTCTCTCTTCCTTTAAGGAGATCCCCTAGAGAGCTCAAAAGGGCTTTAAGAGGGACTTTAAGAGTCAGAGACTTTAAGAGGACTTTTGTGCCTCTTTTGTCAGGAAGACTCTTCTCTTCTTACTCCAAAACTTCTCTTTCTTTTGCCTGTGCATGGTGACTGGGAAAAATCAAAGAGAGGAGGGATGAAAAAGCTTAAAGGGCAAAAAAGGGGCTTTGAACGGAGGAAGCTTTGAGAGAGAGCTCAAGTCTTTTCAAAAAGGATGGAGTCCACCGAGAGCTCCAGCATGCTTGGAACCTCAAGCGACTTATGTCGAAGCAATGCTTTTTTGAGGCGATGATGTCTTAGTTTCTGCAGATTCGACGGCATTGCATTTTCTGGCTCTGTACCTTTTTTCCAAGACCTCCAGCGGTTTTTTCGCAAAGGACCGAAAAACTTGGCAAAAAACACATCCAAGTTTCAGATGCCCGGTGCTCTTGGAGGCTCCCACATGAGTTTGCCCTGTGCAACTCACAATTTCGCTTTGCTCATCCGGATATCTGTTACTGTGGTATGTGTCTTACAGTTTTTCGTGGTTTTGCCGAGCCTGAAAGTGGCCTCGCGCGATGGTACAAGTTTTTAGCTCGTTGCTCCCTTTGCAGCGCATGCATCTCGCTTGGTGGATTTTTTCACATGCCTCAACGGATTCCCTCTGGCAAAAGTGTTCGGAACCTCGTTTTTCAGAGGACCTAGAGGAGAAGTCTCAAAACCTCGCTTTTTCGTAAGGCCAAATGGATTCCTTATGACCTGTCCTATGACCTACCGATGGCCTAATACACCTTCTCTATCGCGTTTTAAATGTCGAAAAAGCCAAACTTCGACCTTCTAGAGCTTCTCTTGAGCCCTTTTTTCAATGTTTTTCTTTCTAAGTTGCCAAGAGTCCAATGTTTCATCTCAACTCGAATTTTATAGAAATCTGCAAAGCAACATTGCTTTCGAATGTTCCAGCAAAAGTTTTGAGCTGGTATTTGGAAGCTTCGAAAGAAAGGTCCCTGCCAGCACGATTTTCAACAGCGAATCAGGAACAAGATCAAGACTGGCAGAGATTTTTCTCGGAAGCTCTGAAGCAGACTTCATGCGACCAGGTTGCAATGTGAAGGTGCAGAAGGTGAGAATCCATCCAAAGCGTTCGTTTTTCACTGTGCACACTGGAGTTTGTGCTTCCTCTGAAAGAAATGGACGTTCCGCTGGTTTTCCAGCCTTACTCTTCTGGATTCTGATGCTGTAAGTTTGTTTTGTCTTGCAGGGCTGCTTATGCGGAACACTGAAAGCGACAAACCACGCTGAGCAGCTAAAAAGCTGTGGATGTGCAGTGGTCGTACAAGACTTCAAGTTTTGTGAAGGAAACTTGGATCTGGCTCAGTCTCATGCTGCTAGCGTGCATATTAATGAACAACGCATTGGGCTCCGGCTGGTTGTGTGACTTGTACCGGTCATGTTGTGTTGCTAAACGATGCCAATATTTGGCATGCCTTGATTGTCGGATGCTTTGGAATGTGTGTCTTTCAAGCAACTTTAAAACCTTTAGCTTTATTTGCGGCGTTGGTTGACAAAATCGGTGTGTCTCTGTTGAACGGGATCGCATCAAGATGAGCGAGTGTACGTTGTTGAACACATTTCGGCATTGGTAAATGAGCATCGTATGCATGCTAGAGCTTGCAAGATCGTGACCAAGGTTAGGTTTTTGCACGAAAGTCAGCAAGCTTCTTCTTGGTTTTGTTCCAGCACTTGGTTTTGTTCTAGTACGGACGCGATAAGACATGCAAGGGCCGGGTCCTGATGGCGTGGTTTTTCTGAATGTGTGAAGAAAAGCGCCCATCATGCATCTGGTTCGCAATTGCTGCAGTGATCGGTTCAAAGGTGGGGTGTGTCTGCATACAAGCAGATCGGAAGCTGTTCAAAGAGCATGCAGGCTGTTTTGGCAAGAGTTTTGAACTTTGAAATAGGAAACTTATGGTCAGGCACCCCAGTTGGCACCAGAGATGCCAGCTCCGTTGCCGCCAAGGACCGGCATGATACGCTGGGATTTGGTATTTGTTGGAGTCGACGCTGGCAAACAAGCGAGATTGTGATTGCGGAATAAGGTGTTGAGTACCCTCCGGAAAACAGTAACAGTAACAACCAGCGAGTGCAAAGTAAAGTATTTGCATGTGGTGCTACATTGCCGAGACACCGTTGGCCATTTGTGAACGACGCGTCAGTAACGGACAATGCCGAACTTGCATCGAGTGGCCGATCATGGTGGCACCAGCAACACAATGCGACACTTGTGCTATGTATTCTTTTGCATGACACAGGCAAACCGCAAAGCAGCAGCACAGCCAGCAAAAAGCAAGACCGCCTGTATCAGGCCCAGGAGTTTTGTGGTGCAATGAGAAAGCTTCTGTTCTCGCAAATGCACCTCTACTTGTACGTGTGCTTCCAAATGCCGCACATGGCACCTTGAAAACTTCTGCAACGACATCCTGGCACGAAGCTTTGGGGTGTGGTCTACTGTTTTCACAGATTACTATGAGGCATTTACCGTTCGGTGAGGAACCATATATAATCATTCAGCCTGCTTGCCATGTTCTGCCGTTTCATTCTGTTAGAGCCGTCATGGTCTGGCCCTTGACAGGAAAAAGAAACGACGAAGCATCTCGACTGAAGTCAGTCCGGGCTGGACAAGTTGAGCTCCGAACATGGCATTTATTGGAGTTTCACGAATCGCTGGACTGTCGCGATCAACATTGTGGACACCTGAGGACGTGGCTTTCTGGAGGTGTTTCTTCATAAGGTTGGCGTGCATGTGCTGTATTGCTGTCCATAAAAACCAGCCTGTGATCTCAGTTTGAGGTGTCATGCTTCTCACATGGATCGCAGGTGCAAAAGCCAGAGGTCATCCTAATCGGCGTATGGTGGTTTATCATGTTGGTTTTGGCCGCTTGACCGTTTAGCAGTTCTTGGACTTTCCCATTTGGTGCAAACACGTTGCTGTTCGTGGAGAATGTGCAGAATTCTGGCTGTGGCTTTCGCCGAGGTCATTTACATGGCAGAGATGGGCCCGGTCCTATGGGAAGTTTGGAGGCCGCTTGCGTTTCTGCTCCTGGCCTGGAAGATGGTGGCCGTTGAAGCGCAAGCATGTCTTCTTCAGTTGTGCTTCCCAGGCTCAGCATTCCGGCTGCTGTGCTGCATTGCATTGCGACATGCACTTCCGCAGTCGTGAAATTGGTGCATGTTTGAGTTTGAGGTTGTTTTCTTTGGCATTCTGGCGTTTGCCACCCTCTGACAAGCCTCGGCAGCGTAGATTCGGAGTTGGCTTCAGGCGAAGGATGCCAAGGGCTGCGCAACCAAACTTTGTGGCCATGGGTTGTAGTCAACGACAGCACCTCAGCGGTTTAGCGTACGCAGATTTTGCCAATGACAGTACCACTTGGCAAGGCGCCCAGAATCTGTGATCCGTGACTTTCTAAACGTGGCCGGAGAGTACGGCGTGACTGAGCTCCCGCAGAGCCCTGAAGTTTCCAAAGTCTCGAACTTTGAGAAAATGCCCTTCGGACCTCGGACACGTTGGAATCACCGAGCATCCAGAGACAAGCCAACAAGCCTTAAGACTCGCACATCACGCACCTCAGCATCGCATTTACTTCTAAAGCAGACTGAAGCCTCCACATAATTTAATCTGCTAGGCCTAGAAGTGCTGCCATGCCAAGATGTCCCAAGCGCTCCCAAAAACGGATAAGGTTGCAGACCAAACCAAATGGACAGAAAATTCATGGAAAAACGCATGAAACATGCTGAACACCAGTCTCGAAACACCGATCAAACAAAGCAGTCCCGCACGCGGCTCTTATCTTGCGGATATGTTGTGCTCAGCCGGTTTGCCCTGCGTACTGCCACTGCCACGGGGGTGTCGGCTCCGACGCTCCTTAGACATGGATTGGAATTCGTATTCCTATTCCCAAGTATTGGAGCAGATCGCTGACACGAAGACGATCTTCACATCTGGTCACGTCGGCATGATCTTGTGTGTATATGTAAATATGTAGGAAGTGCCACTGTGAGAGCCACCAAATTTACGCTCACGGGAGTGACCTGGTTTGCTTGCTGCTGTCCACGGATGACACTTCACCCTTCTTCCACTAATCTGGCCTACTTCAGCTTGTCACCTCCAATTGTCACTCTTGTGCAGAGTGCTTTGCTCAAAAGTCACAGTTTTTGTTTGTGGTGTGGATGGTTTCATGGAGCGCTACTCGCACAACAAACACAACATCTCCCAACACCCCTGAACTCTCTCGAGCTTTTCTCCTCATGGTTGCAGCGACTTTCTCCACCTTATTTCAGTCTGCTTCGAGCTTTGGACCCAATGCGGCAAGTGGCGACTTGAAATGCTTGAGTCAGATTGTGTGGACTGGTAGCTGGTGACTTTTGGCAGTAGGCTGAAGTGGCGCACTTACAACTATACTTAATGTGATGGAAGGGGAGGTTTGTCGTCCTCACAAGAATGTAAGAAACGCTCGGGTAGTTCAACAAGCTGCGGAGATTTCCATCATCGGCTTTCGCAGTCAGAAAAATAGTCTATCAAAGATGAGGATGTCTTCCCAGCTTTCGGAGGTGTGCAGACCTTTGCTTGAATGGCAACAGATTTCTGCACCCTCCCCGTAGCTCTTCGTCGTTTCACTTTCCGAACACCTTTCAAGGACGGCGAGTGGAACATCAATATGTACAAAAGCATACTGAAAACAGCGTTCATGATGTCCGTGTGTCTTTTTCGTAGCTTTACGGGAACATCAAGATGTTATCTCTTGTGTTTCACCTTGGGGGAGGGATTGGATCGACCTTACAGGTCTGCTCCGCAACAAAAATGAGACATTGGCTCGTTACTGCAAGATTTGTGAGCGGACAGTGATTGAAGAATGGTGGACTCGGAAGGGCCTTTCTGTCTTCTGGTTGAGCGAGCTTCCGCAACCATCTGCCGAGCTTGGTACACCTGGGCAGGCATGCTAGCAGCGTTCAGGCTGCGCCCCAGCATTGCCTCGCGCAATGTCTTCTGAAGAAGACGGTGATCATGGTTTCATGGTGCGGGACCTTGCAGATTTCTGTTCATATGCATTCACGATGTTCGCCAAACACTTCCCTCTTGAATAAAGGTCAGCCCCTCGGTGAAGCTCATGCTTCTGCAAGGTGCAGTGCGCATGCAGTGCCAGACCGTCATGTTGTCGTGGAAAGTAGTAGTCCTTCATCTTTCATTGCCGGCAAATCCGTGTTCCAGGACAAATTCAATCCTCTGTTGCACTGGCGCCTTCAACCACATCGGCATCTGCAACCGCACCTCCTGTTCCTGCAAGTGCTGCGGAGCTGGCAGTTCCTGGCTTCAACACAGTGGTTGCTGTCACTGGATTGTTCGAAGTGCATGCTTATTTCTGGTTCTGAGGCTGTGTTGTCATCCTTGAAATCCGTTCCTCAGATGAAATATCTGACGAAAGTTTGGCCACAAGACTTGTGCGAGCTTTTGCAACCATGCGTGGGCTACTTCCAGGATGGCAGTGAAGGTGGTGAAGGTCCAGTCCTGCTGAGACGTGCTGCTGCAAGCCGCCAGCTGGGAGAGGGTACTTGGCCGAGACGTTTCGGTGGGTCAGTACGTAGTAGTTGTTGCCGTCTCATTTTGCATGCGACTCTGAAATACAAGGTGTGGAAGAGGAACTCCGCCTTGCAGAGGATGCTCTTGACTTGTCACTTGGCCCGCTGTTCTGCCGCTGACCCTTCCACTTCAGCTGACTCAGAAGTGCAACGAATGATGTCATGCCGTCCCAGCATCATGTCTTTCCAAGATGCTGAGGAGAGCAGGCACACATCTTTCAGCTCTGTTTCCTGCAAGATCTTGAGACTCGTAGAACCATTTGTAAAGGGTCGACATGTAAGCATGAATCAGCAAGTAGAACTGGTTTTTGTGGGTTCTACGCACAGTGCGCAACATATGCGGCAGTCGGCAGAGCATTGTAACGTCGTGCCAGCGCATGGTTGAATCCAGCAGCAGAAGCCCGCTGATGAGACTTCACTGTCTTTGGATTGTGGTGTTGGCAGAAGTGGCTACACCGCTAAAGCTTGCAGTACTTGAGCACGAAGTACGTCAGAGGCCCTGCTTCTGCAAATGTTTGACAACAGCTGTGTGGTTGATTTCTCGCGGTATCATCCCATTTCAGGTGGCCTAACTCCAGGAGGTGCCAATACGGCAGGATTCCTTTTGTTTCCGGGCCGGAGGACTTGAGTAGATAGTTTCCAACGACCTGTTGCTCTTCAGACTTACTTTGCTACATCGTCAGTAGGGTGTAGGCATAGTAGCAAAGGATAGTAAAGCCTAGCTGCAACGATCTTCGCCATGGATCCTGCATGAATGCTCTAAGGATGCTGCTGTTGCTGCTCATATGTTTATACATGTTTCTGCGTGCGTTCTGACAGGCAAGATGGAGCCTCTACCATGGCTGCAAATCTGGAGGTCTTCGAGAAGAAGGCCGAGGAGTCCAGTCGCAAAGGAGTGCAGCTGCTTGTAACACCCGAATACGGTCTCACGGGATTTCCTGGCTCGGTGCGAAGCCAATGGTGGGACTATGCTATTGACATTCCAGATTTGCCACCAGATGTGCGTCCTGTCCCATGCATGGAAGCCATGAAGTTTCCAGCGATTGTCAAAAAGCTGAGTTGCATAGCCCGAAAATACCGACTTGTTTTCGTTGTTGGCTTGATTGACCTGAAGCGATGCTCTCTTGAGCCCTATCCTGGCTGTGAGCACAGCAGGGATGGATCACTCTTGTTCAACACTGCTTTGGCTTTGGACGCGGATGGCGCGTACATAGCTAAGTACCATAAAGCAAACTTGTGGGGGGAGCATGCCGCCGACGCAGGCAGCAGCTGTGTTCTGCCAGAGTTCTTTTCAAAGGAGCTCAACATGTCATTCGGAGTCTTTGTGTGCGCAGACTTGATCAATGCTTGGCCTGCATTAGAACTTGTAGACAAGGGAATTCAGCACTTTGTCATGCCACTGAGCTGGTCGAACGAGATGTTCCAGATGCAGCCCTTACCGTGGATTCAAGCTTGGAGCAAGCTCATGAACGTCACCATTGCTGCTGCGAACTCGCGTAGTCCGACTTCCAGCGGCAGTGGTATCTTTTCTTCGGGAGTTCCGCTGGCAGTGGTGTATGATCTTTCGACCAGACAAGCAGATGAGTTGGCGGTGGCAAACACACCAGGCTCACTCCCCGGTCCCGGTCTGAAAGCTGTTTGTCCCACAGATCTTTCTCGCACAGCGGCGCTCAAGCCTCATGGGTCGCAGTGGTTGACATATCAGCTTGACATGTCTGTGGGAAGCCACCATGCCAGCGTGTGCAGCAACTACCAGCCTGGCTTTGCAGATGGACCGACATGCTGCAATGTAACGTACACGTCTAAAGCGGCTGGAAAGGGCTATGTGCTCGTGCTGCTGAATGGTTTGGACTTTGCGCCTGGGATTGAACCGTGGGCAGGGGAAGCATGTGCGGTGCTGCCATGTTCGGAAGGAGCAGATGACTGCTTATCTTATCCTGCCGAAGCTCTTTCGCGTCATAAACCGAGCTGGTTCGGCGAGTTCTCTGCTGTGGAGTTGCAAGTTACATTTTCTGTGCCGCAGCTGGTGTTTCCACAAGTGCTCTCTGGCGACGGTTTGCTTTCTCCCTCGGAGTGGCACCTGCAGACTGCTGCTGCATCCTACAGGCATAGGCTTAGATTGTCCAGCACGGCTGCAGAGGAACTGTTGTCTCTGCAGTTGTATGGCCGACCATTCATGAAGGATCCCGGTGCGAGTCAGAAGTGCCCCTGTACACTTCGAAGCTTGGACTTGTGAAGCCGGCAGAGGAAAACGCCACAGGTGCACCGAGGATCACCAAGCCGAGATGAGAAATTCGCCTGTTCTCTAGGTCCTCGAAGTACTCTCGGTCTAGGTTTTTCAGCAAGCTGAGGTTCAGAGGTGAGGGTGGCTGCTTGATGCCATCGCCGGCACGTGCCACTTCATCGACAGCCTTACCCTCTGCGTCACGCAATTGGGAGGCCACCCTTTAGAAACCTGGATCACGACGGCAGACCGAGTTCTGAAGCGACATGTGCACGACCTTTGCAGGCATCAGCTCTATGTGCTATTGCTGAAGCATATTTGGGCATAGAAGATCACCAGAAGGCTGTTGGTCTTCCGTCGAGATTGCGCCCCGCACATTTCATGCAATTTGCTCTTCGCCGAGGCTTTGGAATCTGCCGAAGAGGCATTGTCCCTGTGCCGCTCTCGGTCCTCACGCAGTGGGGAGGCCGAGGTGGGGAGACACTCCACGTTGATCCTAGTAGGATCTTTCAAGCTATGGGAAAGAGAGGCACTGGTCACACAATTCAAAGCGCAGCTCCTGACGATCCCTGCAGAAGACATGCAGAGGATTGCGCTAGGGCCTGAGGGTCTGAGCAAAGAAACCTTCGCAAGATTCGCAAGTGCTGCGGTTTTGCATCAGATCTAAGGCGCGAGTTGCTAGCACTGTGGAGGGAGCTTGGGGCTACATGGGGCGAAGTTGCGGACATGTTGGAATCTGCGCAGAGGCTCCGTTTGCTCTGCAGCTGTCATGCAATCATCGTCTGTCGTCTCGAAGCCACTCTAGGTGCTGCGCCAGTGGCATGAAGCTGGATGATGCTTTAACACAGGCTGCGGGCAAGCGAGAGTGCCAATCTCGGCTTGCTTCGTGAACTTCAAGACTTTTCCCGCAGTTCTCGCGGTCCCCGCGGCTCCTGCCGTGCAATCGTCCGTGTTGTGGAGGTCAGACCGTCGATGGGATTTGGCCCAGGCCGGAACTCTGATTGGCAGCACAAGGGGCGGCTAGAGCGGCAGAAGTTGCTGGATGTGTCGGACTGGACGTGCAGGATCTCTGCACTGCTCTCGTTGCTCACCCGGCACTTCAAGCGAAAGCGAAGCTAGCAAGACTGCTTGAGGCATCGGCATGTGTTTTGTGATGATGTCGTTTGCATGTGGTTTAGCTCAGCCACCAATCAACGCACAACCACGCAGAGCAAGTTCACCTCCGAAGGACCTGCTCACGGCAAGCCGAAATTGCGGTGCGTTGACAACGCATGATACGCAGGCCAAACCCTTGCGAAGCATGGCACTCGGAAGTTCGCAAGTCGCGAGGTATCTGCGGCAGAGGCGCTGCTCGAGGCGAGAGAGGGCGAAGAAAGAGTTCTCGGGCTTCTTTGAGCACTGGCAGGCCGGGCGTCTCGACGAGGCGCGGCGGAGAGCAGCGCGGCTCGGCGAGGCGAAGGGGCCGAAGTGAGGGTTTCGGGAATCTGAGAAGGACATGGCGACACATGAAACGCATCTGCTGGCACTTGTCACATTGCGGCTCAAGCAGCCGAAGAGCTCAAGCCGTGCCCTGCGCTTGTGCCAGTCTCTTCTGGCAGCGGGGAGGAGAGGAGACAGCGATTCGTGGAAATCCTGTAGATTGAAGGATGTGTGGCATACGCCATCATGCGCCAAAGTATGGGGTTTGTTGAGAGGCTGAGAGATCATGAACGAATCGGATGCGCAATTCGATGCTTCGGAAACTGAGCTCCATGCTCGAGCTTTGGGCTGTCATCATGGAGGGAGTTCGTCGGGCAGTGCCTAGCTGCCCGACTCGTGTCGTTTTCTGGCCGTCGGAGCTTTGCACAAATCGCGCCTCGCCAACTCCGGCCCATCTAACCGTTTAAAAAAGGTTTGGGGGGCCGGGAGTGATGCTCATGATGCTGGTTGTCTTGCAGGACTTGGGCCTTTATCACGCTGCGGGTGTGGGCTTTAGTCCCTTTGTTTCCCGTGGGCGCAAGTTGGTTCAAAGCGCTGCTTACATGTCCGGTGCGGTTTTAGCGACTTTCCTGCAGTTTTCTGGGAGAGAGCTCTCTTTAGACCTTCCCTGTCTCAAAGAACGACACTTGTCTTCAAACTTCAAACTCGTGTTGCAGGAGCCTTGCCGTCGTCTGTGAGACCCTGATGGTGAGTGTCAGCGGTATACTCCGTATATAGCAATGAGGCCAGGCCAGCCGTTATCAACAGCGGTCCGCGTACGCTGCGCTGCGCACAGCAACTTCTTCTGCCAGGCGGCTTTGGCACGCTGCCCTCTCTCTGAGCCTGCTGCCGGCTTGGTCGACAGCGACGCGACCAAGCCGGGCAGAACTGGTCAGGCACTGTAACGGGGAGGGATAAGCAAGTCGGATCCTGTCAGAGTCAGCCTTTGCTTCCATCTTCAGCCCAGATGAGTGCACCAACTCGTGCAGCGCTACCTGCCTTCTTCCCACTCAGGCAGAAGGTCCAATCTGTTGGGATCCAAACTGCGCTGCAGGCGGGATTCCAAGCGCAATTTAGATCAATTGAGTCTCCGTGAATTTCCAAGCACCCTGTTTGTCCTAACCACCCGTCCAGGAAGCTGCAGAGATGCCTGGCCCGAGGCCCGTCGGGTTTGGAGTCTAGAGATGTCCAAGGATAGCGGGGCTAACGCACGGAGGCCATTCTTCAAACTGGATATGGAAGGCTGTAGACCAGCACGCTTCACTGCGCCCGACTACCAGCACTACTTCATGCATTCAAGAATTCACCGGTCGAAAAATTGATGCATGATCTTGCCAGACAATTGCATCAGTATTGTCAAGCTCAGAAAGTTTCGTATCGATGTTCGAACAATCCGGCGAGTCAAGCGAACATTATGCCAAAGTCGCAGGCCTTCTTGGCAGTGCTAATGTGGCTCTGCTAGATTTTGAATCAGACATATTAGACCAATTAGACCGACCGGTGATGTGACCAAGTTGCCTGCCTTGGAAGCCTTGGACGCTTGTGAGATACTGGTAGGATGCAGAGAGAGGGCAGAAAGCTTGCCTTGGCCTGGACGAGTTGTCCTTGTTTCTCCTGGTCGAAGGGTGCACAATCGGCTCGACCTAGACGAGGACTCGGCTGCTCAATGTGCTCAAGTCAACACGAGAACCACTCGATGCGGTCTAGAACCAGACCTGATGATGCGGTGAGGAGTTGAGAAGAGAGAACGAAGCCGTCGGCAAGGCCAAGGCACGCCATCATCACGCCGGGAGCAACTGACTTTGATTCCATCAAAGTTCTTACAGTGACGTTGAAAATCCTGCAGCTCGGGCTGTAACTTCGTATGACTTGATGCAAACCGAAATTAAGAATTTTGTTCTGCTGAGCTTTTCGGCTCGGGTTGAGATCTCTGCTTCTGCTCGGCATGGGGAGTCTCTCCCTCTCCCTCTGCCTCTCCCCTCTCTCCCTTCATTTCTCTCCAGGCGTGTTCGGAGAGCTGGACATACGGTTCTCGTCTATGGTTCAGGCATAAGAGGTTTAAGGGTTTGGCATGGTCTGCTATTCAATAGCATGGCTGGGCTTTGGATAGGCTTGGGGGCACGAAACCGACCCTAAAACCCACGCCCCAATCCCATGTAAGTAGATGTGGAATTTCGGCTTTGTTTAAGTGGTAAAACACAATGGCCAGAAACTGGTGCTGCCAAATCTTTACACATGACAAGCTGCATTGACGGAGGCAGGGCAGCCTTCGGGGCTTGAGCCGGGGCCTATTGCCAGCCGCAGGCCGAGACAGGTGCTCAGCCCGTCTTCAACCCCATTGAGCTCTCTTCTCTTTCCCTGTCTCCGTCATGATTCATCCGCTTCTCTCTGTCTCCCCTGCTCGGGGCTCCTTCTGTACTTCTCCTCCAGTCTGCATTGTGAATGTCTCAATGTCTCTTGTTTCATGTCCTATCGTCTTTGATGGCTGCCAGCGTTGCAACTCACACTGTCTGAACGAAATTGCTGAGCTGTTGGATTTGTACGATGTTGCATAGGGCCAGCCGTGGTAATCGGACCAACAACGGGGTAGTCGCATAGAGCAGGTCAGCTTAGTCGAGGACACGTGAGCTAGCAAGTCCAAGGTCTGCGACAGAAGCAAAATCCCGATCAGGGTCAAGGTGTGGCGTGTAGTGCAAAGATTGAAGCCACTTGCCGTGATGTCAACACTGTTTTACAGTACTGCTCAGACAGGAAAAGTCGGTGGGTATCACCAACTCGATCTTTCGGGCATGGTGTCAGATCCCAGGAGCTTTCAAGTCGTGTGCGTCATTGTTTGTAGTAACTTAGTAACTTGGCATGAAGAGGGACATGCTCCACCTTGCAACGAGGACAACAGATTCTCACCAGAGCGCGACGAGTGAGTTGATGATGGCTGAGTACTGGTCCCCCGGCCGACAGCGAGTAGCAATACGCAGAGTGGGGTCTGGAGCTGCCTCAGGCATTGGCGGGCCACAACGAGACGGATGCATCTCAAGGCGGTGCAGAACGCGGTGCTTTCTCATGCCCAAACGCTCCATTAGGCTTACAGAAATCGTCGATGCACCGGCATCACCGACTCTTGGGCAGGATGTGATCTTTGCCTGGCTTGTCTGCAGTGTGGCGGGACTGGAACTTTAATTGGAAGCAGCTCTTGAATTGTGGGGCTTTAGGATCGAATGCTTCTGCGCTGATTCAGTGAAGCTCAGAGGAAGCTACAGGTACAGTTTTCAACAAGCATGCACTGGAATTGACATGCGGTGGTTTCTCATAGTTTCCATGCAGGCTTGCAGTTTGATCACACGAGAACTGGCAAAAAACAAGGTCGGCGCACTCGTCGTCATCGGTACGTTTTGCTGCTGCCAGTTGATGCTTCTTTCCGCGCAGTCGCGCAAGTAGATAATTAGACTTAGAGAGCTGAAAGCCACCAGAGCTTTTCGGGCTTGCCTTCGACTGCTTCGCCTGCGGCATAGAGGGTTGCAAGATGCGTCTGTCGAGTTGACTGTTCTGTCGCACTTTACACGGTAGCAACACCAAGCAGTTAGGATACATGTCGCTTCGTGACTTTACAGGACTCATCGGTGACTTCTCGGAGAGACGAGGTGAAAGTCACAGTGGCTGATAGTTCCACTAGCCTTTTCGGGCAGGCTTGTTTGCTGCAGCCTTTGCAGGTCAGGGCGTTGTTGGTAATCGGCCGTTCGTGACTGAGCTTGCCACTGCCTGCTGCCATCTTTTCTGTTTTTGCTTCTCGAAGGTGCTGCCTTGGCTCTTTCAAGAAGAAAGGCTGGTGAGGCGGAGAGCTCAGGCACCCGATGCACACGACAAGCCCAGCAGCCAACAGGCATTCCGCGCCGGTGCAAAGGCCTTTCGTTGCTTCTGAACCAACTCCTGCCATCTCCTGCCATGATGCTATTGCATAACCGCCGGGAAGATGTGGATCGTCAGGCAGTCGCACGAAGCCGTGAAGTTGGACATCGAAAAGGCGCGAGTCTCAATGCAGGCTGAGTGATGGTGTAAGTCTGGGGCCGTCAGAGTCCCCTTCGCCAAATGCAGTGTAACTCATTTCACTGAGTGTCAGGTGCATGGCATGCATGATTCTTGTGGCATGCAAGTGTAGGCGAAGCAGATGCCCTGCACTTCTTGGCGAAAGCGTGCTTGGAGACCGAAGGCACGTTCTTCCGGTTTGCCTCCGGTGTCTGTTCAGAGCTCTTAGGAGCTCTTAGGTCATCCTACATACCGACAGTGAGGCTTGGTAGAGGAAACGTGTTGCTAACACTTGATTCAACAAGCTTTGCTGCCTCGCATTGTTTCACATGCAAATCATACGGCTTTGTTGAATACAGAAGGCTCGCGATGTTCAGGTTGACTTCCATGCTGCCATCAGCAACTGGGACTCCGGCCTGCGAGAGGGTGGCCGTTAATGAAACCATGCTATGCAGCATGGGCTTGTTTGGGTCCCTGTAAGTTTACTTGGATACATATGTGTGCTTGAAATAGAAACAAGATCGTGCAAGATTCACACCTACAGTGTGAAAACACCAAGCTGCAAAACCCCGTTCTGCAGTGCGACTCTGCAGATTAACCACAAGTCAAGTTGCAATCCTACATGCATCTTCACGACTTTGACTGTCTTGTGTGGGTTCTGACTGAACATGATGACGGAGGCTGCCTTAAATACCAACTTTGGGGCTGATGGGCTGAGCAAATGTGCCAAGATGGTGCGAAGGAGCAGTTGCCACTTTGTTATCTTTGTTGCGTTCCAAGAGCTGCAGGCATCCGCAGCATTGCAATGGACCGGCCAGGAAGGAAACTTTGGACTTCCTGGCAGGAAGCTTTGTGGTTCTCTTTCCGGGCTCCGTGTGGAGCGATTCCCGTCAGGACCTTCAACCGCGCGCTCAGTGCCGTTGGATCGGAAAGCTGGCGCAAAACAGTGCTACTTCTGTCGAAGGCACAGAGTGCAATCGTCGTGGATACGGTTTCCTTCAATGCCTCAGTCCGCGCATGCACCGACCTCTCCGCTTGGCAGTTTCCGGGCATGTTGCTGAGGCTCATGCAATCCAGGAGCCTGGCACCAGATGCTTTCACTTATAATCTGATACTGCGAAGCTTTGCAGACGGTCGAAGCAAGTCCTGGGAGGCTGCAACCCGTGTGTTCTTTGAATGTTTTTGTAGGAGTGCCGTCGAAGCCGACATCGTTGGCTTGAACTCTGTGATACATGCTTGTGCAAAAGGCCAAGTTTGGAGGAAAGCGCTTTACCTTCATGCAGTTTCATCGGTACGTGGTCTATTCGAGATCGGCGGTCCACAGGGAGCCAACGCTGCAATCAGTGCATGCCGAGAACAGGCTTGGACCTTTGCTCTTGGCCTTTTTAGTGGACTGCGTGAGCAGCGAATTGCTTCTGTTGTCAGTTACGGCGCCACCACAGCTGCTCTCAACGAAAGCAATTGGGCAAAAGCCTTGCACTTGGCACTGCTCGCCGGACCCAGCCGCCACAAAACTGTCATATGCAATTCTGTTATGTCAACGTGCGGCTGGCGTCGTGCGTGGTCCATTCTCAGTGGCATCTCATCACCAAGCGTGGTGAGTTTCGGTAGTGCGCTTGGCAGCGGACGCAGAGGAGGATCCTGGCCGCTGACACTGTGGTATTTGGTGTGGATGCTGGCTCGCAGGTTCACACCCAATAGAGTAACTTACAATGCTGCAGTCGATATTTGCAGACTCCATGGGCATTGGATCCGGTGTGTTGCAATGCTAAACTTGCTGCAATTGCAGCCTCAAGAAGATCGCTGCCACAGCACCGTCATTTATGCCTGCGATGCTTGTCTCAAGGCTAGCAATTGGCAGAGTTCGCAGGTGCTCCTCGGTCGCGACCCACAGCGAATGGACGCGGTAGGGAGCACACTGGCGATTGCCAGCAGCCCAGCGTGGCCGACAGCGCTGAAGACTTTCGGGGGCCTTCAGTCTCGACGCGTTGAAGCTGGGTCTGCGACGTACCATGCTGTCGTAGCATCGCAAGAATGGTCGGAGTGGCAGAAAGCCCAACAGGTTCTCATGGCAATGCAGATGTCGCAGGTGCAGACATCGCTGGCTACACACGCCACGGCCATGCAAGCTTACAAGAAATCTTCCAAGTGGGATTTTGCAGTGCAGCTATTTGGCAGTGGCTCGGATGCCGTTCAGGTCGATGCCACACTTCAAAATGCTGTCGTCGATGCCTGGGGGCAGCTACACATGTGGCAAACCACTATGTTCCTGCTATCCTCCATGGCTTTGAGCCTGCAAGTTCCAGACCTTCCGAGCTTCAACACTTGCCTGGATTCATGTGAGAAATGCAAGCAGTGGAAGATGGCCTTGAGCTTACTGAGCAGAATGCGGGGCTTTCAAGAGTCTCAGGGACCACGCCCTGCCGCAGCGACAGTTGAAGCGGTGCTGGCTGCTTGTGAACAGTGCTCCAGATGGCAGAACTCGCTACTGGTGCTAGAAGACTTGGCCGATGCAGAATTCAGCGGTTCGGGGGACAGGTTACCGCACGCCTGGACTTATGAGGCAGGTGTAGAGGCTTACTCTAGGGCCCGGCGACACCAGAAGATCCCAAGTTTACTGGAGCAGTTCGGCGAATTCGCTCAGATTGGGCTCGCACGTTTTGCTGCATGTTGAAGCATGTCCAGGAAGATCTCCTGCAGAGTGTGCAATTGCTGTGGTTCAAGAAGAATCCGAAGTGCAAGCATTTCTGAGCACAGCGTGAGCACGAGAGCGAGAGAGCGCGAGCCGAGCAGTCGCAGCGGTTTTTGTCTTCGTGAGGCATTGGAACTGCGGAAGATGCCTTAGAGCTTTGCTCGGAAGCAGGCGCTGCGTGGTCTTCAAGTTCAATCCAAAGAGCAAGCAGCATCCTGTTGGGGCACGGGGCATCTGTCTTGTCCGAGAAACATTGCAAGATTCAAGATGTCACGAAGCTTGCGATAGGGCTAGTCTCGCAAAAGACAAAGATGAAGTGAAGAAGTGGTGTTCTTGAATCTTCGGTCCAAAAATCAGCGTTTTCAGGATTTCGGGCCATAGCTTGGGAATGGCTGTTTGTCAAGCTGCGTGTTTTGATGCAAGCCGGCTTGTTTCACCTTGTAAGCCTGTGACACGAATTAATCAATTCTTGTTGTAGGCGCCGGCCTAGCTGGCTATGTGTTGTGAGTCATTGAGTCAGACTGCAAAGCCTCCTGTTGCTGTTCATAGCAAGCCCAGCAGAGCAAATTATCGAGATTGAGAACACAGCAGAGCTTCACTACCTCACATGCACAGGACGACACGCACCTACGAAATGGATGACAGTGTGCTCTGCATGCTCACGGAGCGGGCGCGCTAACGTAGTTGGTCATTCACCCGGAACTGTCGTACTCACAGCATGAACTAGCCATGCAGACGGGGCGAGAAGACACTCTGGCGCGCCGGCAGCATAATCCTGCTTTTGGCAGGCCGTTTGTACTGCGATCTTGACGAGCGCCGTGGGGTCAGTAGCTTTGCAGTTCTCTCCGATCTTTAGAGACATGCACGCAAGCAACTTCATTTTGGCAGCGAGTTGTTGTACACGAGGTCAGTACCCTGTTGGCAACATTATCGCGGGCTCACTTGGCCTGCCATTCGTGCAGATCTCAGGCTAAACGGAATCCTTTGCAATGTTGTGGTACGTAAGCAGTGCATAGCCGTCTGGTCGTCAACTTGGAACCGAGGTTTGTTTGCTTTGTTGAGTTTATTCATGCCTCCGTCAACGATTGCCGACATTCTGGTGTCAGCTTTTCTTGGACTCCCCAGCCCTAAACCCAATCTAACAGTGTGCCAACTCCCTGTACATCTTGTTGCTTTTCATGATTATTGCTGTAGGAGTGCAGAGATCGACAAGCAAATGATGTTGCTTCGGACAACGGAGCAGATGAATCTCGAACCACGTGAAGCACTTTAGTTGCAACACGAACTGGGGCGGAGTGCTAGTAGTAGATTCTTGCAGGATATAGGTGAGATGGTTATGATGTCGTTGCTCGGAGCAAGCCGGGAGAGGATGTTTAGCTATGAGAGACCCTGCAGGTAGATTGACAGATCTGGGGTTGGAAATCAGCTCGAAAATGACGTCATGATGTCGCTTGATGAGGTGCGCAGGAACTGATGAGACGTATCATTCAATCGCGGTGCAGACTTTCTCCTGTCCCAGTATTATCACGAACAAACAGTGGTTGAAGGAGTGAAACGCAACAGACGACTCCGTCATAAGAGAAAGTGGTCGAAAACGATTGTTGTTTGTGCACCAGCAACTCTATCTAAGCTCGGCATGAAAGCACGAATGGGGTTCGGGCACGGAATGTCCAAAGAGAAGCTACACGTTGGTTGAACATATTGTATATGTTGTGGAAACTTGCCATTTTTTCCTGTGTGTAAGCCGTGTTAGAGACCTTGTTGCCAAGATTTTGTCGGAGATCCCAGGGCACGTTATCGCAAATTCGTCCGTTCTGTCGTTACTGACAATCTGTAGGTCATGTCATGGCTTAACCATATCAAACGGCTTCACATTGTCACCAGTAAGAAAGGCCTTGACGTCGACACACTGACTTCCTGTGCTTCTTGTGTTCCGCCGCTGGGGACCTTCGACCTTCCCCCTGGCCGGCCCTGGCCGCGTTGGCCCGGCCGCTTCCCGGCCCCTCACGGGGTGGGATTCTCAGCTGCTCTCACGTTTGGCATTGCAAGGCCGGAAGAGGCGCTACGTGCAGCACGCGACAGCCTGCAAAGTTTGAGAGAGCTTGAGCCAGGCAAGGGTGGAATTTCGGTCGAGACAAAGTGTTGCAGAAAAACGGACCTGGCAGGAGTGATGTCATCACAGGATATGCTTTCTTCACGAAGTGCACGCTTTGTGAGACAGAGCAGCTTCTTGCTTAAGCACACAGGACGGCATTGTGGATAGGCCGTTCGAGCACATCATGCAAGAGGCCCCTGAAACCAGCTCTGCCTGCAGCATCCTGCAGCCCAAGAGCTGAGCTGTGCCAAAGTCAGGTGCAGGCCCTCCTTTGTTGTGGTAAGGCCAGCGGCCATCAGCGGCCATCAGCCATCAGCAGCCCAGTACCGTGACTCCAGGTGTAATTTGCGTTGTCTGCCAGGCACAGCTGGCTTTGCAAAGAGGCGCAGTGTCCTCAGAGTTGAGCGGGTTGCACAAGGGGCGGGGAGTGACAGGAGTCGAGACTGCCCGGAAGTTTTTGGAAGATGCCTTGAACCTTCTTGAAGGACAGTTCCGTGATTCAGCCGCAGAGCTGTGCAGCACAAAACCGTCCATGCAGGACTTCGAGGCTCGGTTCGCCAAGGCCGGGATAAGTGCGGCGATGTTCGGTATGCTTCGGTGTTTGCAAAGGTGAAAGGCTCCCGGTGGGCGCTGAGGCTCTCGAGTCAGAAATCACTCTTGCATGGGCCTCATCTGGCCAAGAGGATCTTTATCGCAGATCCGGCATGGCTGAGGTCCTC
>BGNK01001833.1:26725-30293 GCA_003297005.1 Symbiodinium sp. clade A Y106
CTACTACCACCACTACTATTACTATACTACTACTACTACTACTATTACTACTATTACTACTACTACTACTACTACTATCACGACTACTACTACTACTACTACTACTACTACTACTACTACGACAACTACGACTACGACTACTACTGAAAGTTTTTTTTTGACGGGGACGAAATCTCCGGATGCTCCTAGGCTTGCCTGTAAACTGGTAGAGAAAGTTTTTTTGATTGGGAAAAAGTTTTTGATTGGCTATTTTTTTTGATTTTTGCGGAAAGTTTTTTTGATTGATAAAAAGTTTTTTTGATGGGTTTCCCATTTTCGAGGATCTCTGCTGGCTTTGCAAAGACATCGCGAACTTTGATTTAAAGTCGCAGCTTGTCCAGGTGCATGCCGACTATGCGCCGGGCATCGCTGCTGCGCGCCGCGCCGTGTTNTTCGAGGATCTCTGCTGGCTTTGCAAAGACATCGCGAACTTTGATTTAAAGTCGCAGCTTGTCCAGGTGCATGCCGACTATGCGCCGGGCATCGCTGCTGCGCGCCGCGCCGTGTTTCCAAATGCGAGACTGGTGGGGGATTACTTCCACTACAAGCAGGCTTTGGCCCGCGCCCTCCCTAAGAAGTTCGGTCAGTCAGCAAAGAAGGCACCGGGCAGAAAGAAGCCGGATCCAGCCGTGGCCAACGTCATGACGCTGCCGGACATGACGAGGCTGCTGCAGACTGCAGTCCGTATACAGTCCGTAGGTGTTTGTGTCCACGTTGGCGCAAGAAGAGCGTGCGTTTGACTGCAGGTGCCTACCGACGTTGCAGCTGGCNCGGCGGTACAAACCCCTTAGAAGCACGACATGCGTCGTGGGAGGCGGAATTGAAAAGTCGCACCAAGGACGGGCTTTTGACAGCCCTGCGCGGCATGCAGCACCTATACTCGAAATGGGCGACAGTCTTCGAGTGGGCAAGCCTCTGCGAATGTCCGCTTTCTCAGCTGACGAGAACGAGTATTTGCCCTGCGCGCAGAGTGCGAGCACGTGAAGTACGCTTGCGCTCTGTGTGGGGGGCCGCCCAATCTCAACAGCGTGCCGGAAACAAAGCCGCGCGGTCGCAAGAGAAAACATGGGCAACGATGAGTAACCGCGAGACAGCCTCGCAGGCTTGGACTTACTGAGCCATAGATCCTTCTGAGAAGGTGCCACAAGGGACGACCCCAAGCCCCTTCAAGAACACCTCAGAATGAAGCTTGGTGTATGGCTTATATTTCTCTTGCGACATGTACAAAGTTTTCGAGCTGTCCCGTGGTCCTATGCACAGACTATATTACAGTGGGTCGCGGGACAGCTTGATTGATCGCTCACAGGACAGGCGTGCGCGAGGAGCAGATCAGGTAAACCTGCTGTTGCAGCTTTTCAGCAGCCCCTCCCCCCCAAACACGTCCTTTCTGTGTAGCGATTTGTCGCTTTCAGGTCCTTGCCTCGGCTGCGGCTCCGTGGAGGCTTGTCTTCCAGAAGGGTCAAGGGTTTGGGCCGTCCCCAACGTCCACAGATGTGCATCGGAGCCTGCACCCATGTGCTCGGCCTTTGCNGGTCCTTGCCTCGGCTGCGGCTCCGTGGAGGCTTGTCTTCCAGAAGGGTCAAGGGTTTGGGCCGTCCCCAACGTCCACAGATGTGCATCGGAGCCTGCACCCATGTGCTCGGCCTTTGCGTTGTGGCTTGCTTTCTCGAGCTTTTCATGCCCACGGCCTAGTCGGATCCCAGGTTCCGTTGCATCGTGCGTCGTGGACGGGAGGATCATGAAGGCGTGTCCCTGATGCATAGACCACGCCGACGTCAGGCCCATGGAGAATGCGCGCACGAGCATGTGCATCAAGGTTGATTTTCAAGCGGCAAAAGAAGACACCAGAAATATAATGGGACTTCCCCAATAGCTTGTTGCAAAAGACAGCCCACAAATGGGACNCCACAAATGGGACTTCTCCAATAGCTTGCTGCACAAGGAGACTATATAAACGGGACTTCCCCAATAGCTTACTGCAGAGGAAGACCCTATAATGAATGGGACTTCTCCACTCGAATGGGATTTCCCTAATAGCTTGCTGCAAAAGAAGACCCTGTACATGGGGCTTCCCCGATAGCTTGCTTTCTCTCGTGCCTGGCACAGGAGAGGGTAGGGCAGGGCAGGAGAGCGGAAGGATGGGGCGGGGGGAGCGGCAGACAGCATAAGGAAAAGCAAGGTTCGCATAAGAAAAAGCCAGATTCGCAAAGAAAAGAGGGAAACCGTCAGCATAAGGAAAAGCCGGTCGCATAAGGGGAGAAACCGTCGGCATAAGAAAAAAACCATGCCCCAAGCTATGCAGTCACTCTATCCTGGGTGAGTTAGACTAAGTGGGCTGCGGCCGTAATGCTTCATTCTCTCAAAGTAAAGTAATAGAAAGTAGAATGAGTTTGGAATGGAGCAGTCTCAGTCAACAGCTGGATCTGCTCAGGTGAAGGAGCTGCGCGCTAAGTTAGCTCACGTCGATCCATCGCGAATGGCTCCAGCCCCTTAGCTGATCTGTTTCTTCTTGAAAATTGGTCCTGGGGCCTGAAGTCCTGGATCTGTAAATACCGAGTGATGATAGCAAGTCTTCTTGGTATTCAGAATTGTAGCTTCAAAAGTTAAGGGAGACTCGCCTGTCACCGGCAGGAAATTATCCTCACGAGTCCTCGGGAGTTGCCGACGTTCCGGGGTTACATAGGAGTTGTCTTTTAATGTGGATTTAGGTTTGCGGGCAGCTCTCCGGGAAATTGCATGAAAATCCTGCGTAAAAGAGGGTGCCCTGAGCGTGTCGGCGTCGTGTCTTCTCGACTGTCTAGAGTAGCAGATACTACTACGCACAAAAAATACACTGGCACTCAATGCAATAATAGCGCATACTTGTGGATGGTATATCTGCAGAAACATGTAGGGCGCGAGTATGTAACTCTCGTTTCACCTCCCAAGGCTGGTGTGGCAACGTCCACGGAGCAGCGCAGTGACGAGCGCATCTTCGGTGCGTGAGAACATGACCAAATCCAAATCGCTTCAAAATCAGATTACGGGGATAATCCTGCTTCAATACATATATATAAATAAACAAAAAAAAATATATATATATATATGATCCCGGTTCGNGGCGTGGTATGGGTTGGGTGGTTCCCCCTGCATGTTTGGATCTGCTTGGGGTGTTTGGCAAACCCATGCTTCTCGACCGTGGGGGCACGATCTTTGTGACAGTTGTCGCTTTGGAGCAAGCGGAATAGGGTTGCAATGGGTCAACTGTCACAGGGATCGGGCCTGTCAGGGAACGTGGTCCACGTGACTGCTGCCTTGACCCTCATGTCGGAGTCCTCTTTCGGAAATACAGTCACATGAGACGCGATCCTCGTGACAGTTGATTGATGGCTTTGGCTTTGGCACCCTCACGGGAGAGTCGTGCCTGAAAGATGTGCACTGTCACACGGATCGGGCGTCTTGGGACGCGATCCTCGTGACAGTTGTCGCTTTTGGAGCCCTCATGTGGAAAACGTGTGCACAGTCACACAGATTCGGCTTGGGGAGGGTG
>BGNK01001833.1:41141-54926 GCA_003297005.1 Symbiodinium sp. clade A Y106
CATTTCATTACATTTCATTACATTTCATTACATTTCATTACATTTCATTACATTTCATTACATTTCATTACATTTCATTACATTTCATTACATTTCATTACATTGCATTACATTGCATTACATTTCATTACATTTCATTGCATTTCATTGCATTTCATTGCATTTCATTGCATTTCATTGCATTTCATTGCATTTCATTGCATTTCATTGCATTTCATTGCATTTCATTGCATTTCATTGCATTTCATTGCATTACATTGCATTACATTTCATTACATTTCATTACATTTCATTACATTTCATTACATTTCATTACATTTCATTACATTTCATTACATTTCATTACATTTCATTACATTTCATTACATTTCATTACATTTCATTACATTTCATTACATTTCATTACATTTCATTACATTTCATTACATTTCATTACATTTCACTACATTTCATTACATTTCATTACATTTCATTACATTTCATTACATTTCATTACATTTCATTACATTTCATTACATTTCATTACATTTCATTACATTTCATTACATGTCATTGCATTTCATTGCATTTCATTGCATTTCATTGCATTTCATTGCGTTTCATTGCGTTTCATTGCGTTTCATTGCATTACATTTCATTACATTTCATTACATTTCATTACATTTCATNCATTGCATTTCATTGCGTTTCATTGCGTTTCATTGCGTTTCATTGCATTACATTTCATTACATTTCATTACATTTCATTACATTTCATTACATTTCATTACATTTCATTACATTTCATTGCATTTCATTGCATTTCATTGCATTTCATTGCATTTCATTGCATTTCATTGCATTTCATTGCATTTCATTGCATTTCATTGCATTTCATTGCGTTTCATTGCGTTTCATTGCGTTTCATTGCATTACATTTCATTACATTTCATTACATTTCATTACATTTCATTACATTTCATTACATTTCATTACATTTCATTACATTTCATTACATTTCATTACATTTCATTACATTTCATTACATTTCAATACATTTCATTACATTTCATTACATTTCAGTACATTTCATTACATTTCATTCCATTTCATTACATTTCATTACATTTCATTACATTTCATTACATTTCATTACATTTCATTACATTTCATTGCATTTCATTACATTTCATTACATGTCTTTACATTTCATGACATTTCAGGACATTTCAGGACATTTCATGACATTTCATGACATTGCATTTCATTGCATTTCATTGCAATTTCTGACATTACATTTCATTGCATGTCCTGACACGTCCTTTCATTTCACTACATACCAATACAGTCCATTAAATTTCAGTACATTTGACAACATTGCAGTGCATCACAATACAGTACATTACATTGCAGTGCATTTCATCACATTCCAATGCATTTCAGTGCACTTCAGTACACTTCTTGTTTCATGCATTCAGTACATTTCATGACAATAAAATAAATCTCATTACAATTCAGCATATTTCAGTGCATTTCGCTAAATTTCATTGCATTTCCTTGCAATTTTTCACATTTCAATGCATATCAGTACATGTCACGGTATTGCAATGCATTTCGATACATTTCATGACATGTCACTACATGTCAGTGCATGTCAGTGCATCTCAGTACATGTCATTACATCTCACTACACCGTCTTTACTTGTCATTGCATTGTCCTTGCATTGCATCACATTGTATTGGATTTCATTACACGTCACCAGATTTTCTGCAATGTCTCACTACACGGATACATACATACATACATACAAAACACCATGCCTTAGCATACCACACATTTCACTACATCAGATTGCGTTACAGATACCCTTAAGGACACGATGGTGTGTTTCATTCGTTTCATCAGGCTTCATGACATCACACGCACACTATGTCATGCATGCAAGCATGCTTACATGTCTATACCTACAAATGTAAGCATGCATCTACGCGTGCATGCATGCACACGGGAATGTGCTGAAAAAGGTAGGTAGGCATATACGTATGTGTACATGTGTTAGTATGGAATGTAAGGGTGAAAGTATCGGTGTATGTAGGAATGCAAAGCAATTCGATGCAATGCAAGCGCACTGCAACATTCTGTAAAGAGACGTAACAAAACATATCCCACTGCCATGTGCCCGCAATGAAACGTAAGATAGAAGAGTCTAAGGGGACGTACAGTACTGTAACTTAGAGTGATGTAATGCAGTCTAGTGCAACACACAGAAATTTAGCATTATGTAATGGAATGATGAAGGGTAGGGTAAGGTACATACCACGCAATGTGAAGCCATGCAATGCAACGTGACGTAATGCACTGGTATGCAATGTAATTACTGCTATGTAATGCCATGTTATCTTTGACTCAGCGTGCACCATAAGAGCATAAGGTTCGCTGGAATCTTTTTTTGGATGATCTGAATGTGGCACATTCAGGATCAGCAACTTCTCCAACCTCTCGGCAGTTCCGACCAGTTTGGGGGCAGTTTCATACATGGCTTGCTTCATGCTCGGGATACTACAACCACTGCAGCAGTTCAGGGTTTGCACTGAGGGACTTGAGGTTCCAGGTAGAGCGTGGGGGGGCCTCTCCAGACGTGCATCTCAAGGGCTGTTGACTGAAAGCTGCGTTTGGGCCAGATGAGGGTAGTGGTGCCATCTTGAACCACCGAGCCCATTTCGTGGGTTTTTGCAGGTTTCTGGACTTCGAGCACTCCCCGCCTAACGCTACAGACCCAATGGCACGCGGCACAAGTCTCATATCGGACTTACAGCATTGGACATAGAGCCGACCCGGCCTTTAATGCTCAAAGCCTCAAAGCATAAAGGATAATTTCATTGCTTCGACCATCTTCGAAAACCGAAGCATTGTCTGACTGCCAGCAGGATCTGGAAGCCCCGCCCACGCCGCACAGCAGCGAAGCGCAAGCCTGAGATTGTTGGGTGCGTGGCAGTTTACTCCGGTGTTTTTTCAGTCGGGTTCTGTAGGCTATCTAAAGGTATTCATCAGGCTACGAACGGGTTTTTAAGCGGGAACGTACATCTTTGCGCCCGACTCTTTCCACGGAGTTGACGCCAAAAAATGAGCTGTGTCACAGCTTCATCAATCCACTTTTCTAAGGATCATTATGAACCCGAGGCCCCAAAGGACAATATAATCTTTGGCGTCATTCAGTTTGAAGCCTTTAAACTGCTGGGTTCAGATAATTCTACCATAGTTGGGTAGATCATTCTACCATGCCCGAAGCCATAAAGAACTTATTGAGGCGATGGAGCCCGTAAACTACGGTTGATGGACAAAATCCTGCATGACCCTAAGGACCCTAAACTATGGGAATTATGGTATATTCCTTATTATGGGTCATGCAGGATTTTGTCCATCAACCGTAGGATTCTGCAAGGACGAGGAGAGCGATGGGGCAATGCAGACGGTGCCAGAGAACGAGGAGGCGGGTTCTGACGGAGTTTAGGTGCAGGGTTCAGGGTTAAGGGTTCAGGAGTTTGGGTTTCGGGCTTGAGGGCTTTGTGGTTTGGGTATAGGGTTGAGTTTATTGGGGGTGCGCTCTAGGCCAACCCTAGAGTCTGTGAGCATAGCAGGGGCTCTGAAATCAGCACAGCTGCTCCGAAGATCCTAGAAAGCCTTCCTCCAATATCGAGTCCAACTAACCAGGCTTCTATGCAAAGAACTTAGAGATTGAGGGGTGTTTATGGATTGTGCACTATGGGATTTATAGCCGGCGCAAATGTGTCGGGATGTAGGGACTTGTCATTCATTTTTGAAGCGTGCAGGCCCTCGGTCCTTCCCAAGCTTGGCCAGTTGCATGTCTACGGTTCAATCTTTGCGGTATTGGGTACATGCCGCCAAACCAAACCTCTGACCAATGAAACGCTCATCACATCCCGCTAACTTGCCCTGAATGCTTGAATTCGTGGAGGTACTTTTACCCCCATCCGCCACAGCAGGAGGCCGATAGTTTGGTGTTTGGGGACGTTGGATGTACGATTTGAAATGGTGGAGGGTTTAGGACCTGAAGGTGCGCTCGAGGAACGATACAGGGTCGAGCGTTTGCGCAAGTGGTGGGTCTGTAATTGTTGGTGGTGCTTCATGAAAGGCCTAGACCTGACAACCTTCTTTGGTTCTAGGGGTCGGTTTGGGGCACACGTGGTTTGGATTTGGGAATCTTTGCCAACATTGCTACAAGCGTGGAACCTCATGATATTGGCCTCCCTTCAAAAGGACAAGCGCCTAGAATGAGGCCATTTTCACGTACAGTGTCGAGCCCGAAAAGCCGTCAACCCTAAATACGTATAACCAGAAAAGCTTAACCACCACCTTAAAAGATGCACCGTTACCACCAGCTAACACAGCTTGAACGGTTCCTATTTTTTCAGCAAAACAGCCTCAGCGACAACGTCCACCTGNTTAAAAGATGCACCGTTACCACCAGCTAACACAGCTTGAACGGTTCCTATTTTTTCAGCAAAACAGCCTCAGCGACAACGTCCACCTGACACATAATGCCACAGCATGCTTCACGCACTCCCCCTCGCTCACCCCTTCATGAGGTGAGCGACAGGGTTTCAAAAGGAAAACAAAGAATTTTGCGAAGCAATGCTGTCCTGTACCGTCAGGATCCACGATCAAACTACTCGGACAAAAGCGTCACAGGGACAACATTCCGAACCTCTGCCCTATACCGCAGAGTATCTCCTTCAGAGATACTATCATATCAGCATGTCCCTAGCGTCCGTTAAACCNGATCAAACTACTCGGACAAAAGCGTCACAGGGACAACATTCCGAACCTCTGCCCTATACCGCAGAGTATCTCCTTCAGAGATACTATCATATCAGCATGTCCCTAGCGTCCGTTAAACCATTATTTAGAAGAGACCAAATCATTCCCTTTGTGCCTCAGCACCTGACAAAACTATGTCTTACAGGAGTATAAAAGCCCAGATATTTACTGGAAGGCACCGGTACTCCTTCGATCTCTTTCAAGACTGTTCGCTACACCAGAACCAGCAGCCTTACTCTGCATTAGTGGTGTCAAACTGCCCCCCTGAGCCTTCGGAAGAGGACATCTCAGAGTATACATCCCCTTCAAACTCCAGCCTACTTAGATAAGCCCCCATCAAACCGTAAAATCTACTCCGAACCCCTTCCGAATACTCCGGAGCATCAGCATCCACCTGGTAGCCAGCTTTCCACAGGGCAAACAGAATATCGCTACGATTCGGGACCCCTTTTCAACGGCAAAGGCACCACATTAAGTCCTGATGTCTGTGAAGCTGCTTCCTGGCCGTGGTTCCGAATTGGGGATCGTCCCCGGATGCAACACCGACCAGTTTCCCAGATCCATATCAGAACTATCACCTTGACCACCTCCCAAAGTACCGAACCGTCGCAACCATCCCACTCAGTCAGTAGAACAGCATTTTCCGGCTTCGCCCTATGCGGCCATCCCAACTCAGCACAACTGTAAAGTTCCGAAGAATCTCGAAGTACGACTTGCAACCCCTTGCCTTCAGCCTGAGCCCGCACTCCTTGGACAAGGAACCACAGCACAAACAAGCTCCAAAAGATTCCCCTAATCCCTTCGAGAAATCTCCGAAGACCTCTAAAACGCCAGCGTTCCCGAACAACCTCCTGAGGAGTGTCCGAACTCGACCCTGGAATGCTGCAATCTCCCTCCCTAGCCTCCATCAACCGAGTAAANTCGAGAAATCTCCGAAGACCTCTAAAACGCCAGCGTTCCCGAACAACCTCCTGAGGAGTGTCCGAACTCGACCCTGGAATGCTGCAATCTCCCTCCCTAGCCTCCATCAACCGAGTAAAGCTAGTCCAGTCTCCGGTACTCAGGCCTTCAACGATAGTCTCAACGTCCCCTTTTTCCCATCCTACCAGCGGAACAGTGACCACATTATCGGCTTGGAAACACACCAACATTTCTTCCCTTGCTTCGTAAACCAAGCCTCCCAACCAAGCTACTGCGTCAAACCCAGAATGGACTCCCGACCCTACCTCAACCGAACGGTGATCTCGCTCACTGACACTGCTCCTCAAGCCCTCCGAGACCACAGACGGCTCTGTGGTTGACACCCCAGAGTCCTCCGACTCTGAAGAAGAAGATTCAAACAGTTCTCCTCCAGCAAGCCCTAGACCCCCTAAAGGAGCTACCGGATCCGGCCCATGACCCCGAAAAACCCTTTCATCTACGTGTTCGTCCTCTTCCACATCAGTCCCCTCCAGGTTCTGGTCATTACGTTCAGCAAAAGGAAATTGAAGTTCTCCTCTTTCCATATAAGTCTGAACCGCATCTGCGGTAGTTGGAGTTGGAGCCAAATAGCGGTCTATATACCGTTGTCCCGTTCTCCTCAACCATATCGAGACCGCCATAGTGGCACCACTTCTAAAACCCTCCGCGGTAGACCGAAGATAACCCCAAGAACTCACCCTATCTCCTAGAAAGTCAAGAACCAACCAGCCCGTAAGCATGAAGACTCGCCACAGATAATGAAACGCATAACCTGGGGGCCCTTCAACATATGGAAAAACGGGTCCCTCTGACAAAATCCCTTGTTGGCCTCCCAAGCTTGCATTCGTTGCACGCGTCTCTTCTACCACTCGACCCGTTACCATGTACCGATCAACAGCCAATTGCCATTGAGGTCCTTCAAAATAGCGCGCCCAACAGCTCCTACGCAACACCTCTCCTAGAGCCGATGCAAACACCATGTCGTAGACCTAGGGACACTACCCGAAGAGCCCTCCAGGTGAACACACATTCCCCTAGGGCCCGTAGAATCCCTTCCCCGACTTGCGAAAACAGGGCCAGAAGAAAATGGACCAACTTCCAAGAGCCCACATAAGGAAAGCGATCTACCACCATGGCATCCCCGTAGTAATCCTCATAGCAAGGCTCTGGCCATGGTAATGCAGCCATACCGTGACTAGACGAACTACCACCAATCTGAACTGTCGGCGCAGAGACCCCTGATGAAGCTACCTTTGCAAAGCGACCCCCAAGAGCCACCTCCGAAGGAATAGAGACCTCCGAACTCCCCCCAACCTGAGCCTGGTCACCTCCTACCACCTCCGCCGAAATCGACTGACTACCTATCGGACATTGTGGACGACCCTCCAGCTGTTCATCTGAACTCTGACGGCTCTGCTGCGACGAATCCAGCTGTTCATCTGAACTCTGACGGCTCTGCTGGGACGAATCCAGCTGTTCATCTGAACTCTGACGGCTCTGCTGGGACGAATCCAGCTGTTCATCTGAACTCCCATGGCTCTGCCGGGACATGTTAATGTTATCTAAACTGCCGTGATTGCCTGACTGTGCCGCATTCAAAACTCCATCACTAGCCTGTCCTTCGAGCCCATGCCTCGGCGAAGCTCCTTCATCCGGCAAGCCCGTTGGATCACTGCGACCATCAGAAGCATACAAACCTTCCCCTGCATCCTGAACGGCTACTGGAACCCCCCGAATCCCCTCTCTGTCTGGTACAGCCCTAAACTGCCCCCGGAAACCAGGATCCTGAGGTATTCCCCTCACCACTTCCGTATCCCTTACTTGAGACGCCAGGGTTATCACTGCATTACGATGAAGTCTACCACAACTGACTCTCACTCTACCCCACTCGGCAGCAGGAGAGCCAATCAGACCCAAAATGACTCCACCACACGCGGTAAACACCGACGCTAACCCCACGGACCCTCGATTCACAACCGGATCCGACGACGAACTTGCCTCACTCCCTCGGGTCATCCAGGACGGTAAGGGACCATATCGTTGTTGAAATATTGGCACATCAACCACACCTCCAGCTAGGAGCTGACGCCTAAGTTTCGCACGCTGAAGAAATGTTAACCCAGTCCGCTGCTCAGCCTCTATTAACTTAGCCTGCGCACGCGCCCACTCTTCCGGGGAAAATTCCGAGGAATCCGACTCCTCCTCGGGATCCCCCCCAGAACCGTCAACACCACTCCCTGTGCCATCTCCACCCGCAGAGATTGGTAACCCTAACAGCTCCCCCGGTTCCCCTGATTCCAATGGTGGGGTAAGTCGCTCTCCCAGTTCTCCCGACCCCAATGGTGAAGCCAACCGCTCTCCCATTCGAATCCAGAGTTCCCTACCTAACACTAAACCTAAAACTAGGCACAGAGTAACCCACACAACCCACCAATAGATATCAGATCCCGGACTAACTGGAACGATCCCCGGCTGCGCCTGCACACCTGGGAGCGCCGCTAGGAGTGCTAATCCCGCCAAAGCTTCTGCAGTAACCGGGACCGAGGCAATGCCTGTTAACGACAATCGACTCAACATACGCGCAGCCTTAACTGCCTCTGAAGTATCTAGGAACCCCCTAATGTTAATCAACTCCAGCAGCTGAAGAATTCGCGCACGCGATAATGGCTTAGTACCCAGATCGGCTACCTGATATTCCCCTGGCAANTTAACTGCCTCTGAAGTATCTAGGAACCCCCTAATGTTAATCAACTCCAGCAGCTGAAGAATTCGCGCACGCGATAATGGCTTAGTACCCAGATCGGCTACCTGATATTCCCCTGGCAAGTGAGCCACTCTTAACAGCCCAGCTAGGATTCTCTCTCTACCGGCCGCTGCTCTCATACGTAAATGGCGGTTTCGCCACCCCGACCCCGCTGCTTCAAAAGAGCGAACTGCTGCTGCGTTATCTCCCATCAACGACAAGGTCGAATCCTCACACAACAGCTCGTCTACAAGCGGCTGTACTGATTCAGACAATTGAATGCTATGAACCATACTGACTAGCTCGCTTTCTGCTGAGCTTAGGGTAGTAAAGGATTGTCGACAGCTTTCCCACACAANCAGCTCGTCTACAAGCGGCTGTACTGATTCAGACAATTGAATGCTATGAACCATACTGACTAGCTCGCTTTCTGCTGAGCTTAGGGTAGTAAAGGATTGTCGACAGCTTTCCCACACAATCGGAGATCCTCGCCATAATATAACCACACATTGAGTAGAACGATCACCTCCCGGGGAATGGGAAGCATCAGAGTAGATCTCGATCGTNCCACACAATCGGAGATCCTCGCCATAATATAACCACACATTGAGTAGAACGATCACCTCCCGGGGAATGGGAAGCATCAGAGTAGATCTCGATCGTCTGATCAGTTCTTGGAAGATTCAGGTTCCCATGATTCGAGAAATATGCGCCCAAGTCATGCAAGAACTCCAGCCCCAGGTCCATAGTGGAATGAAGATATGCTAAAACTTGAAGTCCCAGATCAATAGTGACCTTCGGCACTTTGGTAGCCCATTGACCCATCTTTGATACTGCAAANTCGTGGATATCCAAAGTAACGCACCGGTGATGGCCTGCGCCTCCCGCACGTCACCCAGCGCCGGCTCACCCACGATCTCCGGTTCCACCCACTTATTCATAGGCACCGACGACTTCGCATCCACTTGGAATCTTTGCAGAAGCTCTTTCACATACGACAACTGCGTTAGGCGGTAACCCCGACTAGACAACACTATTTCCACCCCGCAAAAGGTAATAGGATCCTTCCCAAACCACGTAGGAGGCGAGGTTTTCCACTTCTCCTGCACCATATCAATGAATGCCCGACACAGGTGNCAAAAGGTAATAGGATCCTTCCCAAACCACGTAGGAGGCGAGGTTTTCCACTTCTCCTGCACCATATCAATGAATGCCCGACACAGGTGCTTCTCCGCGAAGAACGCCAAATCATCCACATAGACTACTAGTAACCCGGTGGTAGCTCCAAGGCCTGTCTCGCCTGCACTCCGGAGGAACCAGAGAGATTCATCAGATTTGGATTGACAGAACACATACACCTGATCCTCCACCTTAAGCTCGAAATTCCGAAACTCTTGATCCCTATAATTTCCCCAATCCCGGGGAGAGGTGGGAAGGCCGTACAGGGCCTTTTTCACCCACCATCGATCACTTGNCACCTGATCCTCCACCTTAAGCTCGAAATTCCGAAACTCTTGATCCCTATAATTTCCCCAATCCCGGGGAGAGGTGGGAAGGCCGTACAGGGCCTTTTTCACCCACCATCGATCACTTGTCTTCAAAATTCCAAGCTCCGTAAGAAACGCCGGTGGCTTTACTATGATGCGTTCATCCCTGCCCTTCGCTTCTGCTCCAATCGGGGCATACAGAAAAGCGGATTTTACGTCTATAGTTATCCCCGCCCAAGTCGCATATCGAGCTGCGAAAGCCAACGCAATTCGAAGAGTTACTCCTTCCGCTCCCGACGCATACAAATCTTCCCTAGAAAGACCCAGCTTGTCCGCAGGTAGATAATTGCCACAGCACACGGCACGACACCGCCGACGACCCGTACCCGACTTACGCGTAAGGACACATTTTCCTGGCAACTGGATTACATTAACACCCTGATTAATCCATTCATCTACCTGCCCGGTACTAACCCGCACTACGGCCTTGTTCACATCTTCCAAGCTGGTTACTTCTTCTAGAGCTGGCTCCTTCCAGCAGGTGAGTTCCCTTCGTGCTTCAGCCAGCCCTATCGTTCGAGTCTGTAAAAACTGATCCACAGGCGGGTGTTCCCCACACAGAGGGACTTCCACTTGCAGAGCCCTCACTGCACCCCATAGATCACTCCCTGGGCGACACTGACTTAACACCGACTCCAACCACTCACACTGCCGTTCAGCCTGCCATAGATTCTCCGCGCCAAGAACCAGTAACTCCCCAGACAGTTCTTCATTACTCAGCTCCTCTGTCAAAAACTTTCGTAAGCACAACTCTCCTTCCTGCCATCGTAGCCAAGCATCAAGTCCCACATCCTCAACAATCCAACAAGGTACCTCCACTTCCCATTCAACCAAAGGTCCCTTGGTTTCCCCAAGTTTAGCTNAGCACAACTCTCCTTCCTGCCATCGTAGCCAAGCATCAAGTCCCACATCCTCAACAATCCAACAAGGTACCTCCACTTCCCATTCAACCAAAGGTCCCTTGGTTTCCCCAAGTTTAGCTACATTCACTGAACTCTCTCTTGTCTCTGACGATCCAGACGGTATCCTTTCTACAGGAAACCCCAAATCAGTTAGCAATTTCCACTGTTCCGGAGTCGTTCGCTCGTAACCCATGGGCACAAACCCTGCAATTACCCAACGACTCAAACCCGTCCAATCTTCAGCTGAATGCCAGCGATTTCCATAGAAACATAAGCACTGTTGACCAATGTCATGGACTTTGCCTGCNGGGCACAAACCCTGCAATTACCCAACGACTCAAACCCGTCCAATCTTCAGCTGAATGCCAGCGATTTCCATAGAAACATAAGCACTGTTGACCAATGTCATGGACTTTGCCTGCTCGTATTTCACCACTAGGAAGAATCTTACAAACTGGTCCCTTATCATCCTCATCTTCAACCCATAACCCTCCTCCTTTAAAAGATCCCACGGCGCGGACAACCACAGGAAACTCAGAGGCATTACGGAGATCCCGATGAAGAGGGGCCTGGGTATTATGCGACACATNTAACCCTCCTCCTTTAAAAGATCCCACGGCGCGGACAACCACAGGAAACTCAGAGGCATTACGGAGATCCCGATGAAGAGGGGCCTGGGTATTATGCGACACATACAAACTTGTCCAAACATAACCAGGTGCCTGTTTCTTCAAGAACTGATTCAGGTAACGGATCACTAGTGGAAACTGTTCGGAAGCCTTAGAGATACCATGAAAGCCCCCAACACTATACAACCCACAAACTACTGCTCCCCCCTTTCTACCCATGATTGACCTAGTAGCCGTCGGTAGATTGCATAGCCCTCGGGTCAAAACCTCGTAGCACTCTTCCGAAGTCCACATCCCTTCATGTATCAAAGTCTGAATCCCTTTCGCATCTCCACCCCCCAAAGCCCTAACCTCGGGGGCCGAAAGGGCTTCGACAAGTACCGATCCCTCGGAGAAGTCATCTTCAGCCTTGCCTTCACAAAACCCATCCTCCCGAAGAGGTCCCTCTCCCTCCATAAACTTAGCACCCTCTGCCCAGGTCGAGGCTTCTTCCACTTCCTCCACCCCAGAACATGCGAAAAAACGAATCGAAGAGGAGGACTCCCCCCCAGGTGAACACCTGGCAACCTGATTTTCGTCAGAATCCTGATACGTCCGGGTAGCAGCTGCAACCTTGACAGCAAAATGGGAGCGCTTGCCCATGAGACGAAACTTTGGACGGCGGGCCGCGCCTGTATCCTCACCCCTTAGAGGATAAACCGTATTGGTCAAGAGAACCTTACGAGAACCCCCATCGTCAACCAAGACTAAATGACCACCCGGAGTGTGAGGCGCTACGCCCAGGTAAATTCCCGACACTGTACGCGATTGCCACTGTGCCTCGAAGCCCGTCTTAAACCTCTTCCTAGCCTCCACCCGAACACCGAATGGCAAAAGAGATACCTGTGGAACCCCTAGGGCTTCAGCGAACATGACCCAGTTGCGTTCAGAGGCATGGCACAGAGCGAGGGGCCAGTAGCCTACCTCCAACTTTGCAAGACCTAGGAGCTTACGGACTAGTCCCTTGAGGTTCTGCACCCCTAACTCAGCCCGATTCCCGGCCGGACTATCTCCGGGAGTCCAACTAGCATGGATACCCCTAGTCCTAAGCCACCCTATCAACCCCGCAGACCTCAGTTCTTTAGCCCTGTCGGAGTGATACCGGTTGACTGGGTATCCATATGCTTCTAAACGGTTAATGATGCACTGAACTTGCGAAAGAACCTCTTTACCCTTTTTGGTCCTCAAAGGCGTCCCCATAAACAGAGTACGGAACTTAAGCCCCTTAGCGGATGTGATCCCCAACCCGGACTCATCAGGCTTAAGAGGATCAGGATCTTCATCCTCCGGTCTCTTCTTTCGAACCCTTACTCGAACGGCCTTGGCACCATAACCACCCTCACCATCATCTTCAGAAGAATTCCACAGCTCCGGAAAGAGGTCCCCTTCAACTTCCCCTATACCCCCAGCTTCCGGCGTCTTAGTTTCACCGGTTTCACTGGATTCCAACAGCGATACTCCTTTAGGGGCTTCACCCCCCGGAACCTCAGGACGATAATCACAGGGGACAGTATAGGCACATGCCAAAAAATACCTGTACCCCTCTCCTTTATCTCGTCCTGAGACCTGCGGATTAAAAGCCTGACCAGGTACAAACGGGCCCGCTATATCAAAGCTAGTGGAATGAACCCCAGGAAACCCACTACGCCAGTGCGACCTTTGCCTGCCTTGAGCCCGGATGCACACCGGACACCCCTTAAGGTACGGAATATGATCATTCGAAACATGCTTAGCGTAAGCCTCATCCGAAACTACCTTAGNGCGACCTTTGCCTGCCTTGAGCCCGGATGCACACCGGACACCCCTTAAGGTACGGAATATGATCATTCGAAACATGCTTAGCGTAAGCCTCATCCGAAACTACCTTAGCTAGCCAAGCCCTCCTTTCAGACACCTCTTCCAACCGACAGCCTAAGGCACACCAGTTACACCACGCCCCCTGAACAACTCGAAGCAAACTCCTAGCCCAACCCTCAGTTAAGCCGGCTTGACTGCGGGGTCTCTCCGGGCGTGTCAGCTCCCAGAGCGCCTTCGCAGTAGACCCCATCCTTATCGCATGAGTTGCTTCATAGAGGAACCAGGAGGAGGTGAGGAGCTCTGACTCTCCTGTGTAATTGGCCCCAAAACAGGCCGAATCGAAACACGT
>BGNK01001833.1:55105-70821 GCA_003297005.1 Symbiodinium sp. clade A Y106
AGGCCTTGAGGCTCCTTTACAAAACCCTTAACTAAGGCATTCTCCCCCGTATCTAAGTCCCTTCGGGCCTGAGCAACCGAAAATAACAAGAACATCCTCAAGATCTCAACCGAGCCCTGCAACAGAACCCGCCAGGAATCACCTTCCCTTTCAACGTCATCCCAAGAGAAACCGGTTACCTTTTCCCGTAGGTCCATCAAGCCCTCTCCTTGAACGACACCGCCAATCTTACCGCTCTCAGCCCACCTCAACAACAGCTGAAAAACCACGCGCGATCCTAAGCCCCGCTCCGAAGTCGAAACCGAGACCACCTTTCCTAAACCTTTCCAAGTCTGATGGCCNACCGGACACCCCTTAAGGTACGGAATATGATCATTCGAAACATGCTTAGCGTAAGCCTCATCCGAAACTACCTTAGCTAGCCAAGCCTTCCTTTCAGACACCTCTTCCAACCGACAGCCTAAGGCACACCAGCTACACCACGCCCCTTGAACAACCCGAAGCAAACCCTTAGCCCAACCCTCAGTTAAGCCGGCTTGACTACGGGGTCTCTCCGGGCGCGTCAGCTCCCAGAGTGCCTTCGCAGTAGACCCCATCCTTATCGCATGAGTTGCTTCATAGAGGAACCAGGAGGAGGTGAGGAGCTCTGACTCTCCTGTGTAATTGGCCCCAAAACAGGCCGAATCGAAACACGTNGCCTTCGCAGTAGACCCCATCCTTATCGCATGAGTTGCTTCATAGAGGAACCAGGAGGAGGTGAGGAGCTCTGACTCTCCTGTGTAATTGGCCCCAAAACAGGCCGAATCGAAACACGTGCGGTTCAAACTGTAAGCTTGTGAGAAGGCTTCCATTGATGTGGGATCCCACCCTTGGTTGAGGCCTCCCTCTAAAACCCCTCTTCGAGGATCACCCGGTAGGCCACATGCCAAGAACACTAAGCGTCTATCAACCCTAGACTTATCACACCTGGATGGGATCCGGGAAAGAGCTGGTGCTGGATGTCCACGGCCTTTTCCCTCAAGGCCTTGAGGGTCCTTTTCAAAACCCTTAACTAAGGCATTCTCCCCCGTATCTAAGTCCCTCTGGGCCTGAGCAACCGAAAATAACAAGAACATCCTCAAAATCTCAACCGAGCCCTGCAACAGAACCCGCCAGGAATCACCTTCCCTTTCAACGTCATCCCAAGAGAAACCGGTTACCTTTTCCCCTAGGTCCATCAAGCCCTCTCCTTGAACGACACCACCAATCTTACCGCTCTCAGCCCACCTCAACAACAGCTGAAAAACCACGCGCGATCCTAAGCCCCGCTCCGAAGTCGAAACCGAGACCACCTTTCCTAAACCTTTCCAAGTCTGATGGCCNCCAATCTTACCGCTCTCAGCCCACCTCAACAACAGCTGAAAAACCACGCGCGATCCTAAGCCCCGCTCCGAAGTCGAAACCGAGACCACCTTTCCTAAACCTTTCCAAGTCTGATGGCCCGGTGAAATGATCACCAACGCAGAGCCAGGAGAGGCCCTACTCATGGATCTTCGGAACCGTCGGTTCCACGGCAAATCCGTCCAATCTACCATCGATTCGTTTAAAGCCTGCACACAGACACGAGCTAGCACCCCTATCGGTACCCCCGGAAACATTCCCCTCAGAAAGACCAATTGATCCACATCAGTAAGGCCCTCCTCCCGAAGCGCTAGCCTATCTCTTAACCAAACTCTCGCTTGCGACGGTGTCATGGCTACCTGCAGATCAGTTGCCTCGGCCTTACTGAGGACTGGGGTCCCATTCCGGCGCTCCTCGTATTCCCTCAAAAGGGCTAGCCCTACCTCCCTAGGTATCAAGGGACACCCCTTAACAACGGTTACTTCCAGAACGCCCTTCTTAGGATGCCTTATCCTACAACTCCGCTTCTTCCAAACAATCGAGAAACCCAGCTGCACCAGGTAATTAGCCGGAAGGATCACTTGACACGGTCCGTTGTGCAGCAACGTACCGCACTCATTGATCATAAGCTCAGTACCACCACTAGCTAAGTCAACATGAATCCTTCGACACGTGCCGAGCTCCTCAAGGCTTGCCGGTCTTAGGGCATTGGTAGCCCCCGAATCCACCAGGCAGAACTCCGGGTTAGATGCACTAGCCAACGCACTACGAATCCACGTTAAGTCTCCCTCAAAGTCACAGCTCATGGCCCTTAGAGAAACCCCTTTCAACAAGCGAGTGGCTTCAGCGACCAGTGCATCAGGGTTAGCCGCCGGGCTTGTGCCCGAGCTACTACCTCCTACACTCGCCACTGTTGCTTCAGCCTTAGGCCCGGCGTCCTCGACCAAACCCTTAGCCTGAGCCTTGGCACCAGCCTTCGCCTTTGACTTACCTCGACCTCCCGCCTTACCCCCACTAGGAGAGCTAGCCTTAGGCGACCCTTCACCGCCATCTGCCGTTACTACCCTATTTTCAGGGGCTACGTTCGGGCAATCGGGTCTGAAATGCCCCTGTTGTCCACAAGCTAGGCACCTATTCTCCCTTCTAGCCTTAACCCGGTCATGCTTAAAAACACACGCATCCCCAAAGCGGCAGCCCGTGGCGTCTGAGAATTTGAAACAAGCCTGCGGACCATCACCACTTTTCCCTTTACCCCCACCCTTACCTTTCCCTTCCCCCTTGTCCACCACAGCAGCCGCAGCCACCGACACCACCGGAGGTGGGGGAGGAGTAGGTACCGACTTAGTTGGGGGGGTTCCTTAACCACAGCCATGGCCGCAGACCTTGCCTTTTTATCCGCCCCGCCATCCACCGCGATAGATGCCGCTTCACACTCAGCTTGGATAAGCCTCACTAGTTGGACCACACTGGCCACCGTAGGATTGTAGTCTATAGCCAGCTGATGACGGAAAGCGTTTACCCTGAACCCAATCATCTGATGCGCAGTCAGCAAAGACGACGTGGCATTATCGATACCCCGCAGTAGAAGCGACGCATCCGGCAAAGTTGCGTGAATCTCACCTGCCCGCTGTAACCCCTGCTGCCATCGCCTCAACCCTTTAATAGCTTCCCCAAAGGTACGACAAGTATCAGGGCTTACCAACTGCGACAACAAATGTGACCTCTCACTAGACCCTCCCGGTTGGAACAGGCATAGCACACGAAACAGAATAGCTGCCGAACTTAGCCACCTGTTGGTTACCACATCATCCCGTACCGACTGGGGAACAGCTGCTAGCAACAAGCTCGTAGCTCGACTCTCCACCCGGCCATACAAGTGCCTGTCAAAGCTCCCTTGCACCGACGATGGGTCCAGACCAAGACGACCGAGGGGGTCAGCAACCAACCATCGCTGATAAGCCAAAGTAGCAGGACCTTCCACCCCCTGCCACCAAACCGTAGCACTTGGAGACAAACCCACCATGATCTGCCTCACCTGAGCCAACCAATTGCCGCAGACCACCGCCGATTGTGACAAGTCCGTTTGAGTCAACTTTGGCAACTCGGAGATATACTTTGCAGGTTCCTCTGGGCGTACTGTTTCCCCCGTTCCTAACCCCCCTTGAGCCCCATCTAAACGCAACCCCGGTAGACCCAAGGCCCCAGGCCCCAAACCTTGACCCAGCCCAGCAGTTGGGAAACCCTGGCATGGAACCTCCTGAGGGGGCGGAACTGGCGGAGGCCGGATAACAGTCCCTCCCGGTGACACCGGGTATCCATTAGCATCGAAACTACCCTGCCCTCCTATAAAAGAACGCGGCGTATGGAAACCACCCTGGAGCCCCAACCCCGAAGCCTCTAAATTGGCCTGGGCCGTGAATTGCCTCAACGATTGAGGCCCTGCCACGCCAACTCCCGGAGGCTCAGCCGGTGCTGCACACGGTACAGGTGGCGGAGGAATCCTAGAACCCTCAAGCCCAGACCGCAATCCCGAAACAACCTGCCCTGTCGAGACCGCAAGTCCTGAATTCTCAAAGGGTACCATATCCAAACTCTCAATCCCACCCAACCCCGTTGCATTAGCCGACATATTCCTAAGCCGGTGGGCATCCAGGAACTGCTGCTCTCCTGACACCAGAATACCGTTACCCGCGCTACAACCCATCATCTCATCCCTTCTAGGAGGACCTGTGACACTGGTCGGAATAGGAACATTCATGCTACCCGGTGGGAAACCTACAAATCGTCCCAATTCGGACCAAGCCTGTACAGACTCACCAAAGCGCGGTACGCCCTCTGTAGTAAATGAAACAGGAGACATTCCGACCCCCGTTTCACCTTGAAGCCCGCTATGCCAGGAAGAATGCGAGTGTAACTCAGCTTGCTCCAGCCGTCTCCTTAACACTCTATTCTCCTCAATCACCTGCGACAGCATGGCCTCCACTCGAGAGGACAACCCCTGGTCGGGAACCAGCTCTCTCTGGTCCTCCACCGAGGGCCCTTGGCTCACCCCAGTGGTCGGCCCAGCCTTTGAGATTACAGAAGGATCATCTCCTCCCACCACGCCTTCTGTGGCAGTCGCCACAGTCTCCATTGCCCTCAGTTCCTCAGTAGCCTTACTCAATTCCTGTCCAGACTTAACATCAGGTCCCGAAGCTGCAGCAGGAGCAAAGAAACTCCCTTCTCCCACCGCCGTAGCTCCTTGACCCATTCCAATCCCAGAATCTGTAGCCTCAACGCGGGCCACTCTTGGCCCTAACCCAGAATTGGAAGGGAAAGCTAACGAATAGTCCGGTTCCAAACTGTCATCATGAGTGGTACGCCCGGTGTCCACCCGGGCCTGCTCCAGATCCAGCCCGATGGGCCGTTTTTTCAACAACTCTACCTCTTCATGAATCCTCTGACTATGAAAANGTTCCAAACTGTCATCATGAGTGGTACGCCCGGTGTCCACCCGGGCCTGCTCCAGATCCAGCCCGATGGGCCGTTTTTTCAACAACTCTACCTCTTCATGAATCCTCTGACTATGAAAAAGGCTCGCTGTTAATAGAGGAAGAGGCTCTGCCTCTCCCTGCTCCATGGTTCCTGGAGAAGCTTCCCCAGCAACCATCAAACCCACGGCTCCTTGAAATTCCCTTCCAGGGTCCGCCTGACTCAAGGCTGCTGCGTACTCTCGCTCCAACTGTGAGCCCGTAGCCACTGGCTCGCCTTGGTTATTAACTCCTCTCNACGGCTCCTTGAAATTCCCTTCCAGGGTCCGCCTGACTCAAGGCTGCTGCGTACTCTCGCTCCAACTGTGAGCCCGTAGCCACTGGCTCGCCTTGGTTATTAACTCCTCTCCTCGAGCGGACAAGAGGGTCCATGGCAACACTGACTTCCCAAAGCGACCCTTCTTTATACCAAGACGACTACAGATCGGACCCTTAACCCTAGCTAGACCACAGCTAGTTAAGAGCTTACCTACGGCTGATAACCTACGTATAACCAGAAAAGCTTAACCACCACCTTAAAAGATGCACCGTTACCACCAGCTAACACAGCTTGAACGGTTCCTATTTTTTCAGCAAAACAGCCTCAGCGACAACNCTGATAACCTACGTATAACCAGAAAAGCTTAACCACCACCTTAAAAGATGCACCGTTACCACCAGCTAACACAGCTTGAACGGTTCCTATTTTTTCAGCAAAACAGCCTCAGCGACAACATCCACCTGACACATAATGCCGCAGCATGCTTCACGCACTAAGCCCTAAACCCTAAACCTTAAACCCTAAACCCTAAACCTTAAACCGAAAACCCCAAACCCCAACGCGCTGTGGACAGGAGCCCGAGGAGATCTTTCTGGATCACGATCCCGCCGCCGTGGCCGCAGTGCTGACGGCCTCCCGGCGAAGCTGAAGTTTGCGACAATAGGTGGCCTTAATACGGTACCCTAAATAGTAGGATCCTTATTATAAGGACCCCAAAAGAAGGTACCCCCCTTTTTTCCAAGTTTCGGAAACTCCCAAATCAGGGACCCAAACATCATTAGTCTTGTTATCATAATCATGACGCTTACGATGATTATGATCATTATCATTGCGGACCGATGGGCGACTACAGTCCGAGTAATTAATCGCGCATACGCCCGAGTACGCCCGAGTGATTATTATGACTTTTTCACTATGACTGTTCATCATATAGACCCGAAACAATCGAATCCTTATTCCCCAAACAACGCGGCGCCCCAGATCTTAAGACAAGTGTTGCATGGGAGGCCAGCATGGGGTTCAGCAAGCGGGGTTTGAGCCCCAAAATCGGATCATGTTAGCGACCTAGACCCTAAAAGCCCTAAACTCCGAAATCCCTAAACCCTAAAAGCCCTAAGCAGCATAGATGGACTCAAAGAGAAGCAGGCAATTGCAACCCTACGAACCACAGTCGAAGCTTTTGTTTCAGACGATGTAGTTCCATGTGATGGGGGTCTGTCGTGACAATGTGCAAGCAGATAGCAGGACGAAAGTCGCAAGGATATAGTGCTGCGACCACAGCAGAACAACTAGTCTGAACATGGTACCTTTGACGTCGTCGTCGTCCTCCTCCTCCTCCTCCTCATGTTCCCCCTCATCTCAGCATCATCACATGTTCGGATGCTTTTCTCGACTCCAAAAAAGAACAAATAAACCCGATCGGCAGAGCAGGGGTCTTTTGTCGTGGGCTATGAAATGGGCTTTACGCCATATTGGATTATTGGAGCAAGGGGTTACCGAGGAGTTTCTATTCTCCCCATTGAGACCCGTGTGCTAAAATCATTTGGGTTAGTTTAGTGTTTGCCCATAGTCCCAACTGGAACTTGTGCTCGCATCAGCGGGGCGGGTGCATAAGGCGCCCGGTTACTTTCCGTACACAAAAGGCCAACGAAACCTTGGTTTGTGCGCGGCTTCGAGAAAATGTAGGGTTGTTGCGCGCCACAGAAACTATTGCATGTTCCAAGATGTTTGCTATTATCATTGTCGTAGGTCATCGTCTTCTTTATCATCATCTAATCGCCAACACCATATCCTTGTGCATCATGTTGTGCAAAGGGGCAAAAATGCTAGACTCTAGAGATTCTAGTGCTTTTGGCATGCTCGCACATTGGACTCTTGTGGCAGTGCGTCTTGTTCCAGTTACGTCAGGTATCCTTCTGCAGCATGTTGTATACAGCGGCGAATCGCTGTGAATATCTGTGTTTCGGGCATGCTCACGCAAGGCACGAACGCTTGTGCTCACGCGGGGCTGGACGCTTGTGACAGTTCGCCTTGTTCCAAAAACATCGGACATCCTTTTGCAGGGCAAAGGCACAGCAGATGGTAGTGTTTTGGGCGCCCACCCCCCCTTTCCCACAACACACCCCAACCCCATTGAAGTACGTATCCGGAATGTCTCGATAATGCAAGAAACCCAGGACTGTACCAGGGCTCCCTATGTGCGCGCTGCAAACGAACTAGGGGCCCTCAAACCAACAGTTTCGGGGTTTTGGGGTATGGGGTTTGGGGGTTTAGGAGCCCATCATTCGCCCAGCGAGAACAAGGCCTTCGCGAACGTCCGCTTCGGCACGCCGGAGGCTTTGGGTGCAATACGCCATGCGGTGGCCCAGATTGCGCCCTTGGGCTTTGTCGGCTAGGGTTTTGGGGTTCCTGGTGTGCTTTAGGTTCGCGGTTCCGCTCTCAGGTGCCCATCATTATGGTAACTTACGCTCAACAAAGACATTACCAAACAACAACAAGGGCAAAACCACTACAACAAGGACATCGAAACAGACACTGAGTTGGAAGAGCCTTATCCAGCTTTCACAGAAAGTGTTGGCTCGAGGTAGTCAAAGCAACACAGCTTACGGCTTAAGAGTCTTGGCTTTCGGAATGAGGCTTAGGGTTTGGGGTTTAGGGTTGAGCATGGCCTGGGAGTATTTTGTTGCTTGGTAGTAGCGCTCTCCTCGCCAACTGTTATGCATACTCACAGCGTCATAGTTATTCTTCAAGATGTCATGGATCAGCGAACTCTGCCAGCAGGCACTTATCTGCGAATACTAATGCTACAGCTGTTGCTGTTCGGGTTTGCTGCCCTGCACGACAAGATAACATAAGAGCCTGGATCAGCGACAACTTGGCCAGGGGTTTTTCACACTACAGCCTTGTAGGAATCGGCCGTGTATTGAGCCCATCGCACCGCAAGCTCAAACCTTCAACGTAGAACGTCTCTCAAGGCCAAGCAAATGTTTCAGAAGGTATGGGACCCATAATGTATATACAACTTGAATAATCGTTAAGGTCTTAACGCAGGGACCCCCCTTAAACCTAAACTCAAAATTCCAAGCCCTCACTGCACTTGGAAAAAGACCCAACCCCTAAACCCTAAACCCCAAAAAGGAATCCCTAATTCCCGAAGCTCCCCCCAACTATCCCGAGGCCCGCCTTGCGCCCACTCCTACACTTTCTTGGGCTGGACGTCACCTCAGCCAGGGCGTGGGGTTTGGCTTTGGGGTTTAGTGTTTGGGTTTCATGGTTTAGGGTGCAGGGTCTAAGGTTTAGAGCAATTTGAGGCATTGGCGTTGTTTGAATTTTGGTTCTTTTAAAGCAGCGATTGTTTTTTCCTCCGTTGTGGCTGTCTGTCTCTCTTTTGTTACTGTCACGTACCATCCAAAGGTTGGTTGGGATTCAGGGTTTCAGGGTTTCGGTGTGGAGCTTGAAAGTTTCATGTGCTTCGGGTTTTTTGTTTGGGGTCTAGGGCTAAACATGACTATCCAGCACTGAGACCCTGAAATGCAAGAGGGCTTTATCAGGGCTTGGCACCGGTGCCACTGTGAAGCAGCAGCTTCAGATTCCTCCATGCAGAACCCAGAAACCTTGAGCCCCAGGCGCTAGGCCGTTAGACCCTCAAGTAAACCAGAATTTTGGGAGAAGCTGCCCCCTTTGATCAGAACAAGGCCCATCCGGCAAAGCGCCCTCAAACCCTAAACCCAAATGCTCAGCACCTGAGAGTCCACCACCCCTCCCAACAGCAAGATGCCCCAAAGCCAACAGCCCGAAGACGTGGCTTAAGCTGCAGTGAAACGCGCAAGAACCGAACATACGCCCTTATAGACTCGGATCCTTGTAATGCTCTAAACCCTGAACCCTAACCCTAAACCCTAAACCCTAAAGCGACTTAAAACGCTACAACAGCCTCAGCGTGAGAACGCGGAGGAGTGGCTGTGCGGCCTGCACTTTGCATCGAGCTCCCTGGCATCCTTGCGCCTGGGGTTTTGTTTGGGGGTTCTTACACTTTAGGGTTCAGGGTTTAGGGTTCAAAGTTACGGGTTTAGGGTTTAAGGTTTGGGGTGCCGGGTGTTATGGTGTAGTGGTTTTTTTGTTGGGCACTCCGGCCTTGCCTGACTTCGGTTTTGGGGTTGTCGGGCTCGGAGTTAAAAGTTATACGCTTTTAGGGTTGTTGGCTGAATCGCTCTGGCCAGTCGGGTCTTGCCTCGCCGCAGAAGTTTTGCAAGGTTTTCTGGCTCAGGATGCGGAGATTAAAAGCTTGGCGTTTGCTTGGCTCTCTTGTTCGCCAGATACTCTACACTGCCGATGTGAAAGCTCGAAGCCCAAAAATTATCGAGCACTCCTTACTAGAACCCTAACCCCTACACCCTAAACCCTAAGCCCCTAAACCCCTAAACCCCTAAACCCCTAAACCCTTAAACCCTAAGCCCTAAACTCAATACTAGAACTGCTTTGGGTGGAAGGCTTCGACGACAGCCGCATGTGCAGCGCAAGATGCAAGGCGAGAGTTCTTCTGAGGTTGTGAAGTACTACGGTTGATGGACAAAATCCTGCATGACCTTAAGGACTCTAAACTGTGGGAATTATGGTATATTCCTTATTATGGGTCATGCAGGATTTTGTCCATCAACAGTATTGTTTAGGGTTTAGGGCTTATGGTGTTACTAGGGGTCCTAAACAATCAGAGTCGGGTCTTGAGGCTGATCATACCTTCATTCAAGAGGGACCTTAGTGATTGGAAAAGGCACCTTGCGGTACGCTATCGTATGTTCATGCAGGGAGAATAAGCGGGGGGATGTTGTCTGTCAGCATCTGCAACAGACCCGGAGGTTGTCGAAGTCTCTCATATTGGAGTTTGGGTAAGTAGTCCTACAATGCCTTCGAGGTCTCCACATACAACTTTGCTCCAACATTCATTCCTATTCTCGATGCTCGGAGTCTTAGTTCCCACATACAACTTTGCTCCAACATTCATTCCTATTCTCGATGCTCGGAGTCTCTTAGTTCTAAGGTTACATGACCAGGCTTCGCGCGTTTCTAGGCTGGGTTTCGCTTTTTTCTTCAGCCTGTTATTATAAGGGAGAGTAGAGCCGGGCTGGGGTGTTAGGGTTCGGGCTTGTGTCAGCGCTTTGGGGTTTTCGGTTGATATGGGCCATGGCGCCCAACTTTGGCGGGTTTAGTGTAGATTCTAGAGGCCTGAAGAGCAAACCCGGGCTTTCGAGAGCCAAGACACACCTGTAACCCGAAGACCCATTTTCCAGGGGGTTCTAATTATTCGGAAGCCGTATATCCGAGAGGTTTTCGGGTTGTAGCTTGGTTATGTTCCTGTACTGTTATCGTACAATATCCCCCCCCAAAATCGTCTTTGTAATGACTAGGGCCCGCACATTAGGGACTAAGATGACTAAGACGAATGCTACAAACACCCTATCAGGGTTGAGGATTCAGGGTCCCTACACCCTAAACCCTGAAACCCTACCCTAAACCCTGAAACCGGAAACCCGAAACCCAAAACCCCTAAACCCCCTAAACCCCAAAACCCTTAAACCCCAAAACCCTTAAACCCCTAAACCCTAAACCCTAAACCCTAAACCCCAAAACCCTTAAGCCCCGAAACCCTTGAAGCCCTAAACCCTTAAACCCTAAACCCCTAAACCCCTAAACCCCTAAACCCTAAATCCTAAACCCCTAAACCCCGAAACCCTTGAACCCCTTAAACCCCTAAACCCCTAAACCCTTAAACACCCGAAATTCTTAAACCCCGAAACCCTTGAAACCCTTAAGCCCCTAAACCCTAATCCCCTAAACCCCTAAACCCCTAAACCCCTAAACCCTAAATCCAAAACCCCTAAACCCCGAAACCCTTGAAACCCTTAAACCCCTAAACCCCTAAACCCCTAAATCCCCAAATCCTAAACCCCTAAACCCCGAAACCCTTGAAACCCTTAAACCCCTTAACCCTAAACCTCGAAACCCTTGAAACCCTTGAAGCCCTCAAGCCTCTCTTAATAGTAGAGTAGGTAACCTTTAACCTTTTGGGGTACTATAATCCTTATATGATCCCAAAGGTTAACCTTTAGTTCCCCTAAGATACTGGACAAGTAAGCTCTTGTATCCCAAACCCAGACCGGCCCCCAGCTCGATTTTTCCACCGAGACAGGAAGACCTCTCGCGCGATGGCTTTGTCTGCTCCATGGATATCTTGCAGCATCTGGCTTCTCGCCGGGATTTCAGGATTTCAGGGTTTAGGCTTTAGGGTTAACGTCTGGTAGCTCAGTGTAATGTCCCTTCAGGGGGTTCTTTTAATTAAGGTTTCGGATAAGTAATTCGTAAAGTTTAGGCTTAGGGCTTTAAAACTTGTGAGTTTACGGTTGAGGGGTTAGCCCAATCCTGAGTTGTAACCCAAGACCTTGACCCACCGCCGTCAATACGCCACAAACACCAAAATCCCTAAACCCGTTAATTCAAACCTATAAGGGCCCCAAAACAAGGTACCCTAAACCCTAAGCCCTTATAGATCCCCTATCGAACTGAACCCCGAAGCCTTCCTCCTTTGCACCGGTGCCGTCGAGGCCGAAGGGGCCGGCAAGAACTCGTGGACGCAGCTGCCCGAGCCCCTTGGGTTAAAAAGCCAAGCAACCGCAAGCTGCATAGAAATAGACGAAAGAACCCTCAAACAGCTGGATCAATGTAGGATCCTTCTGATCCCAAGATGGAGTCCTTAATTCCAGCCGACTTCAGAAACTGGGGCTACGGAGATGGTGGAAGAGGGTTTGGGGAAGGTTTGAGGATGTTTGGGGTTCATGGTTTCAGAGGCTTCGGGATTGGAGCCTCAATGCGAATGATTTATCGCGTTTGCGGTTTGAACCTTGGGGTCGCGGGTTTTGGGCCACTGGTTTTGTTCAGGGCTGCGGCCGTCTTTTAGGAGAAATACAGAGTTCTACGGGTTTAGGGAGCGGCAATATAGAGGTTTAGGCGGTTTAGGGCTTGGGATGCAGCGTTAAGGAGAAATATAGAGGTTGAGGTTTTAGGTTAACGCTAAGGCAGAATGAAGGTTTGAATAGAGTGTCCCCAGATATTCACACGACCATATACCCGGAAACTCTGGTCTAATTATGATGGTCCCTATGTTGAGTCCTATAAAAACCCTTTCAAACCCTGTGAAGCACTGGCCTCCTACAGAGCATACATGAGGTTCAGGGTTTCGGGGGTTCAGGGTTTATGGTTTCAGGGTTTTTTCGGGCTCAGGGTTGAAGGTTTAGAGGGTCGGGTTCAGGGTTTCGGGTTCGGGTTTCCGATCCTTCACCTCGGCTGCTAGCATCGCCCAAGACAGAGGCTCCAGTGCCCCAAGCGTGCCCTTACGTCAACGATTGCTGGGAGGTACCACAGTATACATAGCCTGCGGGCATCAACGTCACAAAGGCACGCAACAGCTACCGAGCACGAATATCCTCACCTGATCTTATCATGACACTAGGACCATAATGAACTATTGGTACTCATCTTCCTAACGCTTTGGAAAGCTCATAAGGTACTGTAAGGGAACATGGCTTCAACTCGAAATGCTTCAGATCCGATATGGGAGTTTCCGAAAATTAGGGGTACCTTATTTGGGGGTCCTTATAAACAGGATCCTACTATTTAGGATACTATTATTAGAGTCCCGTAATGGGAAACTCCCATATGAACCTGCCCTGCAGTCACCTTTGCTTGCAGGATTGCGCTGTTGGATGAGCAGGTCCCTCTCGGGAATCATTTCGCTCAGTAGTGCCAGCGTCAGCAGCCTTTGCAATCTTTTAACCCAGGGGCCTCAAGAGGTAGGATGAAGGTAGGTGGGGTAATCCCGAATAAGGGTCTTGATACAAGGGATCCTTAATCCTACCTACCTTCATCCCACTTTTTGAGGCCTCCAACAAACCCGTCTGGATGTCATCCCCACTGCATGTCTTCTCCATAATCATGCTCATGACATATCAGTGGATTCTGCAACCGCGAGTCTTCAATGCGCAAGGACCGAAGGACACAGTGGCAACCCAAGGCTTCGAACCAGACACGAAAGCTTACTATAGGGGCCTAAATAATTACCAGCACTATTTTGGGGGTTCCTCATTATACTTACAGTATAATGGGCCCCAAAACCCTATTCTAATTATTAAGGCCCCTATATTGCAGGTGGAGCTCTACGGCGTAGGCGACGAAGCATTTCTCTTGGAGCCGCTGGGCCCTGCAGGAGCTGATATCTACTACCAAGATCTTGTTATTGTTTTGTGGTCGTGGTCAGCAGTGTTGCTTTTCCATTTGTTGCATGTCTGCAAGCGTCCGCTGCCTACTGCTGCGGCGACGACTTGACTTGTGTTGCTTTGCTGTCGCTTGCACCGCTACGCTACTGAGCATCTATCCATGTTGCTATTCCTCCATTGCTGCCCTAGTCACTAGACGCATCCTCATCGCCAGTTCCATCTCCGTCATCTTCATCTTCATCGCAATCGTCATCTTCATCGTCTTCATCGTCATCGTCGTCATCATCGTCATCATCAGCACCACCACCAAAATCACGGCTGTTGTTGCTGCGGTGGTCATCATAGCAGCACTTCGACGTATGGAAGAGCCATGACTAGTCTTGATGATCTTAGTAGCTGAGTGGATACGCTTTACACTTTTTGGGATAGTATTACCCACTATAAAACTGAAAGTGCACACTTTTTCGGGCTTATGAACTCAGCAACTAAGTGCTAGAAACTGGAGAGGCCCCCATGGTCTCAGCCTGTATTTCGAAGTCCGGAATCCACGCCTCAGATCCTCAACTTAATATATGGGCCTGAGTAGCTCGAAAAGGGTTGTGGTGCATTAAACTAATGTAGATATGGGCCATAAGGAATATTGAGCTATAGTAGACAGGGAGGAATACTTGGATTGATTTTTCAAAGCCTTTGGCCCCAAGCCCATAACCGCTAGCCAGGGTTTTTGGGCCCTTGAGGCAAGGAGGCTTCGTGCCTTTGGGAGAAGCTCGTTGCTGGGACGTCCCCGGAGAAGGCGCTTGTTGTTGGCGGTCCTTGCACAGTTCTAGTAGGGTTTCTGAAGGGGGTTGCAAGGCTTTAGGGTCTCGTGGGGCTGTTTGGGGTGTTTATGGTGTGTTATAGGTGCTTGGGCGCTTGGGGAAGTAGAACATGCTCTGGGATGGTGCGAATTCTAGCATATGTACATAGTAAGGAATGTAAACGGATGTTGTTGCAAATTACTTAATCTAGGTTTCTGTTTGAAGGGGGGCTCTTTCAAGCAGAGGGTTTAGGGCTTAGGACTTCATGGTTCAGTGTTTTTTGGCTTAGGACACCTCGGGGTTGATTGCAGGTATACGGCTATACTCAAAGGCTCAAGGGGCCAGTAAGACAGGTTTGGAGGAGCTTAGCTAATTTTCAAGAGTGAAGGGCCCAAGGACGGCAGTTCCGGGATCAAGACCAGGGATGTTTCATGACATGCTACACGCCAACACCTAAAGCCTAAACCCCAAAACCTGACTTAATAGTATTATACTTATTAAGACATTGCTCTTAGGGCTCCTCATTTAAGGTTTGGCATTTGGATGACCAAGTTGTCCTTCTCGATTCTGCTTGCCTTCACCCCTAAACCCTAAACCCTAAACTTTCTAAGTTCCCCGTCCTAACCTCGAGCCCCAAGTGGTGGAAGCCGGGTGCTCTCCGCGCTGACGCCCTCGCCTGAGGCCCAAATGGGAGTTTCCGAAAATTAGGGGTGTGTAATTTTTTGGGTCCTTATAACAAGGTTGCTTCTATTTCGGGTACTATATTAGGGTCCCCTATTTTCTGAAACTCCCAAAGTCTGATTTCCACAGCTTCTCTCCGAAGCCGGAGAAGCCTGCACCCTTCTCCATGCACCCCAGAGACCTGCCCTGAAGCCCCCAACAAATACTAACAAGGGTTATCTTATTGGTAAGCTCAAAAAAGAAGCGGTCTGAACAATCAGCAGTAGCATCCCGATACAACGGCTATACAACACTATGCTGCCCAAGAATCCGATTCTGGGTTGTTTGAAGCCTTCGTGTAGCTGATATTTATATAGCGAATCCCAGAAAGTTGGAACATGGGTTTATTAGGATTTTGTGCTAGGATCCCTGATACCTTACCTGAAGGGCATGATGAGGATACTAACGTTCCAACTTTCTGGCTTCTACTATAACTCATAGGGACCCTTATTAAGTCCTTGTTATAGGTATGAAGGCCCCCTACCCCCCTCCCCCTACCCCCCAAACTAAACCCTAAACCCTAAACCTTAAACCTTAAACCTTAAACCCTAAACCCTAAACCCCTCCCCCGACCCGTCAGGTGACTGCCAGTGGTCCTTTGCGCCTCAGACGCGGATGGTTCTGGACCTGGGACCTTCGCGCGCCGTGTGGGTTACAGGCACTGGGGGAGCTCCTGGGGTGGAAAGGTGTGGGGTTTAGGGGTTTAGGGGTTGGGGGGTTGGGGGGTTTGGGGGTTTAGGGGTTTGGGGTTTGGGGGGTTTGG
>BGNK01001833.1:81993-106248 GCA_003297005.1 Symbiodinium sp. clade A Y106
ACACACAGACACACAGACACACAGACACACAGACACACAGACACACAGACACACAGACACACAGACACACAGACACACAGACACACAGACACACAGACACACAGACACACAGACACACCCACACACCCACACCCACACCCACACGCACACGCACACGCACACGCACACGCACACGCACACAAATACTATAGAGGGCCTGAATAAGTTGTGCCTTTATAGCGCCTTTGTACTCGCGTACAATGTACCACAAAAGTTTAGTCTACTTAGGAAGGCCCGTTTAGTGCCATCGGAGGCAGCGCCGGCTTCTACCAGGAGTGGATCTAGGCCTGGGGCGTCTCCAGGGTTCAAGGCTTTGGGATGTGCTAAGGAATTAGGGTTAGGGTTTCTAGGGTTTAGGGTTTGGGGTTTAGGGGTTTAGGGTTTATGGTGTATGTGTTAAGAGTCTAGGCTTTAGGGTTTCAGGCGTTCGGGGTTTAGGGTTGTTGAGCATTTTGGGGTTCGATGTGGAAGTTGTTCCTCTGTTTCAGGTCAACCCCCATAATAGGGTTTTGGGGCTATTGTGGTACACTTATGCATAATCAGGAGCCCTGAGGAAAATGTCGGTAGTCATTCAAGCTTCCATTCAATTATGTGTCCCATTAGGTAATGTTGGGGCTTGAGCCATTAGTAATGGCATTCCTGTGGTTCCCTAGTACATTTATAGCATAAAGACCTCCAAAATCCTTAATCTAGTTGCCAGACCTTTCCAGATATGGTTTGTTATACAAGGAAATGGGCAAATAAATGGACACATAAACAAACAATGAGTAGATACATAACCACATCAATAAACACACAACTGAATAAACATATTATGCATGTATGTATATATATATATATGGTGAATATTTGTTTATGGTTCATTTATATACTATATATGCACACACATAGATGTATACATACAACGCATGGGGTTGCAAGTCTAGGGTCCACAGTCTGGTATCTCATCTTCTGATGCTCCAGACTGATATACCCTAAACCCTCTACTAGATTGCCAACCCGCGACTGTAAGCCCCGATCCCGGGACTCCCAGTAATATAGGGGCCTTAACAATTACCTGAACTGTTCTGGGGGGTAAAACCCTACTGTACTGGTTAAGGCCCATATATTGCCCTCATAGATCCCTTATGTAACCCTTATAGGCCCCTTGAAAGGAACCCTATTCTAATCACTAAGGCCCCAATATTACCCTTAAAGATCCCTGATAGTAGCCCTTATAGGCCCCTTGAAAGGAACCCTATTCTAATTATTAAGGCCCCTATATTAAGCTTCAGACGCCAAGCGCCTGTCCACACGGCGCCCTACCCCCTGAGCCAACAGTGTACAGTGAGACTTGCGAGGTTTTTGATTTCACTGTGGCTAGACCCTCCCTAAACCCTAAGCCCTAAACTTCAACACGAGACTCCGACCCTCCCCCGAAACCCCAATTTCGAAAACACCCCCAAGCCCTGAAACCTAAACCCCAAGCCCTAAATGCTCTACACCCTGACACGCTAAACCCTACTCCTCCTCTTCCATCTGGCGCTTTTCAGCAGGTTGGCGAAGACTTTTGAATTTTGAAGTGAGGCTTTGCGCGGCAGCTTCTAGGTGCATGCTTTTTGGATTTGTGCAGAATGGTACTGAGCCAGAAACCCTAGTCCCAAAAGCCGCAAAGCCCAAAACCCAAACATAGGGCCTAGATCAAACCCCCAAATCCTAGCCCACATCCTAAATCCTAAACTTTGGGGTGTTCAGATGAGGAAGGTGAGTTTCTAGTGGCTCTTCAAGCAGATCTTGTGAGCTCGCCCCGTCGCTGCCGCGTTCCGAAAAGAAGCCGCTTTCCAGCGGCCAGGGTTTCCGTGGCTTCACTGCAGTATAGGTACCACAGGGTATAAAGACTTCAGGTTCACCTCACTCCTTAATCAGGGCTGTAACTCAATTGACACCAGGGCCCTCCTTCCGATGACATGAGGGAATCCTGCGAAAACTGGTGTCCAGTGAGAATAAAGTACAGATATAGGGACCATGAGGAGATGTTTGATGTTGATTAAAGATCTGCCTGAATGAGCAGAATGTGGTGGTGGGGTATATCATCCTATGGTTATTTAGGGACATTCAGTAGAAGCCCGAAAGTTGGAAGAGCTCATTCCAAAACCCCAAACCCCAAAACCTTCGAGCCGACCTAAGCCCTCACCCTAGACCCTAGACCCTCAATCCTAAACCTTAAAACCCGCCCCAAACCCTCACCCTGCACGCGAAGCCACCGAGCCCTGACTTCACTCCGAAGGGACCAGGAAACTCTTGGCTCTAAATCCCCGTAAAGATTGGATCCGCACTAAGTAGGGTTTAGGGTTGAGGGCCAACGGCTTTGCATGAGGCTGCTACATCCTGCAGCACCGAGCCTGCTTGGGTTGAGGGTGTACGGTTGAATGGGGGGGGGCCCTCAAGCCCAACCCATGGTGGAGTTTGGGTTTAAACCCTTCACCCCTAATGCCCTCTTACACAGGGTGCAGTACCTATAGAAAGAAACCCTTACAGCGACCCCTTGCAGAGCTCCTCAACCCTAAACCCTAAACCCTAACTAATAGCGCCGACTGCTGGCGGACGAAAAGTCACCTCAACTTAAAACAAACCCTAACTAACCCTAAACCCTAAACCCTAACTAACCCTAAACCCTAAACCCTAACTAACCCTAAACCCTAAACCCTAAACCCTAAACTAACCCTAACCTAAACCCTAATCGTACCTTAGAAGAGTCGTTCTGCAGCTGGGCCAGGAGCAGCCACAAAGGCTCAGCTGAGGGTTTAGGGTTTAGGGATTCAGGGTTGAGGGTTGAGGGTTCAGGGTCGAGGGTTTAGGGTTTAGGGTTTAGGGTTGAGGGTTTAGGGTTTAGGGTTTTAGGGTTGTGGGTTTAGGGGTTCAGGGGTGTAGGGAAAGAGATGCGGAAAGGGACCTTCTGGGGTTTAGGGGTGAGGGTTTAGGGAAAGATGGAATGATGGGTGCCTCCATAGTCAGAACATAGTTCTGTTTAAGGGAGTCGGGAAGAGTTCCTGCACGGGCTTTAAAATGTTTTTTGGGGCTGTAACCAGAGTAGGAGCTATAAGAGTTTATTGTACAATCGTGATATGGGGGTTATATACGGGAATACGTTTACTACTTCTAGTTACTACGGCCTCTGGCTTGGTCTCGGGGCTCAGGGTTCGGCTTGCTACAAGGGGCCAACTTAGATAGTGAACGGGGGAAGCTTAAACTTTTTGGCCTTATATATTAGCTCTATCTTTGAAAGTTTGAACTTTCTGAAGTAGCGGCTGTTGAAGAAGAGAGTTTTAAGCACAAGCAATTTGGACATGCGGGCTTAGGGTTCAGAGTTGGTTCGGGCTGAACCCGTAAGCCCTAAACCCCATAATATGCAGCACCCGTCTTGCCAGCAAGGCTTGCCCAAAGCCGCCCTGAATGCCGCACTGCGATGGTGTGAGTCCGCCACACAAGGGCATTTGTAAACCGGAAAGGCCCTACCTTGAGTTCCTGCGCCGGGAAGCTGAAACTAATACCCACCCGAAGCCCTGATAAGGCTGCGATGTGTGAAATTTCAGGAGCTGGAAGATCAGCTCAGAATTTGCGAAGAGGCTCTGAATGATGAGACGCTGTCTGCCCTTTACCTCTGTTCTCTTTCGTTGGCTTCTGCCTTCGTTGAGGAAAGCACCAATGTAAATCCAGGAAGACCTCGCGAAAGCGCGCAATGATGCCGAGCAGTTCAAGCAGGCCAAAGTGGAGGCTACCTGACATACGAGCAGGACGGACAGCCCCAACCAGACCGCTCGGTTCCCACCTTCCGCCACCCAGCCGCCAAAGGCGTGTCAGTCCTCCTACCTGCCAGCAGCATTGTCCTCGCACAGAGGGCGGGATGGGGACATCGCCATGAAGCAGTTCTGCCTGCAATTCCTACGATCCAAAGACCTTGTATTAAAAAATCCTAACTGTCCTAACTTTCTTCACAACGACCTGCGATGCCAACAAAGCCTGAAGAAGCTTTCATGTCTGAGCCTTGAGCCTTTAACCGCATAGTCCTGAACTGCGGCATGCCGATTCTCAAGAACCCCTAAGCCACCAAATCCCGAAAGACGGTAACCCTTATAGTAACCCTTATACTGGCCCTTCCATAAAACGAAAGCCTTTGAACACCCTGTGAAACCTGGAATACCCTACAAACCCCTAAACTCCAAGCTTAACCCTGAGAGGAACCCTAAAACCCTTACAGCCCCAGAAGGAACCCTACCCTAAACCCCAAACCCGAAACCCTAAACCCCAAACAACCCTAAAATTCCCTGATGGCCTCCCCCCTCTCACGCCAACATGCCAGGACGGAGGCGCTCCAGTCCGCCGGAGAGGCATAGGGTTTAGGGTTTATGACAGTTTAGGGTTAAGGGTCTTGGGTTTAGGGCTTAGTTAGGGTTGCTGACAGTTTAGGGTTTAGGGTTCATGTAAGGTTGATGACAGTTGAGGGTTTCGGGTTTAGGGTTAATTTGGGGTTTATGACAGTTTAGGGTTTAGGGTTTAGGGTTTAGGACAGTTTTGGGTTTAGGGCTCCCATACGGATTGCTGAGTATCGATTTGGGATAAATGTTATAATTCCCCCTTATTGTTTGAATATAGAGCTTGAATAATGAATAGTCTTGGGGACTGTTGAAATCGACACCTGGCATGTTGGTTTGTGGGGTTTAGAGGGTTTAATTTAAGGTTTTACATTATAGGGTTTCTTGTGGATCATCGGTTAGGGTTGCTTTCAGGTTAATAGAGGGGTTACCAGAAGAGTGCTTTCGGGGGTTATTACAGGAGTTCTGGAAGGTTGCTAAATATAGAAGACTTACCATAGCAGGAGAGGCCAAAAGATGTTGTTTGCTTGCAGTGCATTTCTTCATGTTTGTCGGTGCAGGGCTTTAGTTTTTAGGGTTTGGGGGCTTCGGGTTCAGGGAGCAGGGTTTGTCTTCTCGCTTTCATTCCGCTGTGCTTAGCTGAAGGACGGTCCGCTGTGCTTAGCTGAAGGACGGGCCAAGGCTTGCAGGTAAGGGCAGTGTTCGTGCGCAGCCACAAGCACCCTTAGCCCGAAACGGCAAATCCTAAGCCTTAATTTGTCCCGCAACCTAAGCGTATCCCTGGCCCAAGCTCTTGCGCTTCTTAAAAGCTGAACTGTTTACCCTAGCCCACCTGCTCCGCACAGCACCCGACACAAAAAACATCGTAGAGCATACGCTCTAAAATTTGATGGACACTCAACCACAAAGCCTTAAAGCCTCAATTCAAGACGCCTTTGAGCTGTGCCTGTGCAGGTCCAACCCTCTTGATCGACGTCCGCAGATCGAACGCGTTAAGGCATTGTCCTAGGGTTTCGGTATAGGGTTTAGGGTTCAGGGTTTAGGGTTTCTGAGTGCCTCCTAAGCCCTTGAAGTTACAATCGAAAAATTCAGAATTCGAGTTGAAGTTTCAGTGGTCAAGTACAACGCAGGCCGGCAATGTGGGTGCCGTGTTGGCTTCGGTGCACTGGGAGGGTCTCGGTGCACGGGGGGGGCATCACAGGTACAGGGCGCTGCAGTAGAGTGAAGATGCCATGCAGGATCCAGATCATAACACCAAAAACATTGCTATGACCTCAACAAGTCTAGTGTAGGTCCCTGATTCATCAACCCCTCTCCGAGAATGAGGGTTGTAATTGCAGGCCTTTTAACCCCAAGAGTTCTCCATCTCAAAGTCGTGAACCCGAGAACCCTGAACTCGCTCGATCCGTTCACAAGACTGCGAAACTCCATACTGACAAAGTTCATGAGACGCTTTGTAGAATCCTATCGGATGCTGCGGCTTTAAAAGGTGCTCATTGCTGGAGCATCCTTGTGTCCCGAGAGCCCAACACTGAATCATAGGAAGAAGATACCCCCAACCAGCCCCTTATTGGACACTACCTTTAGGGTTGCGGGTTTTAGGGCTGTTGAAGACTACTTCGTCATGAACCCTTCAACTTAAAAATCCTGCAGAAGCCGCCGGAAACGCCGGAAATACAAGAATCAACTGCAAAAACCCCCTACGAAATCTTAACCGAAGCCTTCCAAAATCAAAAAAGGAATGCATGAAAGCCCCGTGGCACCTTGAAGCCCCTTAAACCTTAAACCCCAAACCCTAAGCGCTAAACCCTAAACCCTAAACCTTAAACCTTAAACCCTAAACCCTAAACCTTAAACCCTAAACCCTAAACCTCCTCCAGCAGGGCGGTGTCAAACTCTTTGTTGGCCGGCTGCCTGTAGAGGTCCGGGCCGCCAAGACCTTGGGTTAAGGAACATACCCTGGGCTTTGGAGTACCATACTTTAATACTTTTTTCTTAAAGGAACCCTTGTGAAATAAAAGTTTATACTTTTTTCTCCCTGGTTACTTAAAAGCCCAATACCTGAAGCCATATGAGGGACGCTACTGTATGTTGTAGAAAGCATTACTTCTTTAATAGTATGAGGAATCCTTCTATAACCTAAGGTATATTCCTGATTATCAGGTGGTTAGGGATCCTGCTATAAGTTCAGCCTCAGGAGCTCTCGGCCTTTGGGGGCCTTTAGGGTTTCCCAGACTTGATTCAGGAATATCATCGTCAGATCCCGGATATTCAGTAATATACCAAAAAGTGACAGCAGTATCCCGAATACGAAGGACTATACCTTGAATTATAGTAGGATGCCAAACATGACTCAAGGTATGTTCCGTAATGAAAGGAGTTTTGGAAGGTCTGGGGTTCGCACCGTTTGGGTGGACAAGGTCCCGACTGCACGAGCTCCTTAGAAGGGTTCAGGCTGTAAGGAACCCCAAAACCCAAGACATGCGTTTCGGGCTGCGGGACTCAAGGGTTTAGGATATTGTTGGCTTTGAGGGTTTCGAGGGTTTCCGCTTCAGCATCATGCATGCGAACTATGCGGCAGTCTCCTTAGGAATTGTTTTGTTCTATTTTCTTCATATAAAGCCCAAGAGAATATGAAAGATATTATTCTTAACATGGTTCGAGGGGGGTATAGTATAGACGTGTTTAATGCTTGTCTGTTGAACTCATCCTATGAGGCTCGGTGCCGGGCAGATTATTAAACTGACTTTGCAGGGCTCCAAAGTCGGATGGCAGTGAAGGATTGTGTAATGTGATGAAGGGCTGGGATATCAGGAAATGGCACACGCGGATGACAGAAATTGACCCAGGGTACCCTTTCCACGTGCATTTAGGCTTCATGGTTTAAGGATTTCTGTAGACTTCCTGAAATCCTAACACCTTAAACCCTGAAAACTAAGGACACGGGAGGTGAAAGCCCCCACACCCTAAACCCAGTTGCGACATGGAACCAGAGAAGTCCGCCCCCGCAGATACTCCTGATTTGGCACAGCCTATGGAGGACGCTGAAACTGCGGGCACGTGAACATCCTGCAAATGAACTTCCTGGCCCTAGTAGCCCGTCAGGGTCAAAAATCCCAAGTTGTGGCAAACCCAAGTTTCGACAACGGTGAGCTTTGAACCTTAAGCCCTAAACCCTTGACCTCAAGCTTATGTTAGGCTACAGTTAAGATTGGCCCTGGTACAGACCCTTAACAAGAAACTCTAAACCCCAGGTAGGGTCCTGAGCAACCCTCTAGGTAGCTACAGCGCAAGACATAAACCCTAAAATCCCGAAAACCTAAACCCTAAATTTATGGTCCGCTAGTCACGGTCTCGGTCTGAAGCTTTTGAAGCCTCCTTACAAAGCCCAATAATCCAGAACGTGGAGAAGCCTTGAAGACAGCCTTCTCAAGCCGGAAGCCCAGAGCAAGCCTGCTAAACTTGCACTCCATTTTCGTTCTTCCTAACCTGAGACCCCGAAACCTAACCCCCCTGCAGCCAAATGTTAAAGGCTAAAACCCATAAAGCTAGGATATCCCTAGCCCTAAACGCCTTTCTGAACCCATCTCGCAACCCGTTCTGCAACCTATTTCAGCACTATAAGCCTTAAATAGAACCCAAACGTTAAGCCTTAAATAGAACCCGTGTAAACCCTAATCCCCTGAACCCCTATAGATACCTTCTAGAACCCTCATTAGACTAGACCCCTTTTAAACGAACCCGAACCCCTATAGAAACCTTCTAGACCCCTTTAAAGGAGCCCGAAAGATAGTCCCTACGCTTGCCTTTGCGGCCAGACGACCTCCGACCTCCTCTCTCGGGCCTTTGAAGAGTACGGGGAAGTGCTGGAGGCCCGGAAGAGTTGTTTTTCGAAAGCCTCTGGGTTTAGGGCTTATAGGGGGGAGGGTTTCGGGCTCTGGGTTTTTGTGAGTTTGGGCTTTGGTTTTTTTTGCATACGGGGTGTTTGTGGTTTTTTAGCGGTTTCAAGATGGGTTTGATAAGGCATCTCGAGCTTGTTAAAACGGTCTGCGGGGGTTTAGATAGCAGTTCTGCAGCTAAACAAGAAAGAAGCCACAACGGAGACTGTAGGTAATTGGGGCAAAGTGAGTATATCTACGGTCATCTTGCTCCTACCTACTGGTTCTAAGTACCTTATTTGGGTTTTAAAGGGTCACCTTACTTCTAGCCCTGCTGGCAGAGTCGCCTGAATTAAAACCCCCCGAAACCCAAACCCTAAACCAAAGCCCTAAAACCCTAAGCGCCATAAACCCGAAACCCCGAAACCCTAAGCCCAAACCCTAAACCAATGCCCCTAAACTCTAAGCCATAAACCCGAAACCCCGAAACCCTAAACCCAAACCGCGAACGGCATGACTTCTCTGAGGCTTTGGTGCTTCGGTCTGGCCGTACGACGGCTTTTCTTCATTTTCGCATTCAGGTTTAGGGCTTCAGGGTTCTAAGTTCCAAGGGTTTAGGCTTTAGGGTTTGGGCGTAGGGTTTAGGGTTTTAGGGTTTAGGGTGTAGTACTGTAGGGTTTAGGGCTTGGAGTTTAGGCTTTAGGGTTTAGGGTGCAGTGTTTAGGGTTTGTGGGGCTTCGGTTGCCGACCCTGAAACCCAAACAACGCCTGAGTTCTCAACCTAAAGCATCCTAAAGCCTGAGCCCTAACAGACACCCTTAACACTGAACCCCTACCTTAAATCTAACGCCTGAGCCCTATTATGAACCCTAAGCCCTAAACCCTAAGCCCCTAAGCCCTAAACCCTGAACTCTAAACCCTAAACCCTAAGCCCTAAACCCTAAACCCTAAGCCCTAAACCCTAAGCCCTCTACCCTAAGCCCTATCCTGAACCTAAAGCATCCTTCCGGCAGGTTTTCCTCATCGACGGCCGCGGGGCGTCTGGGGCGCGTTGCGCCTTCGTTCGGCTCAGCCGGCTAGAGGACAAGGGGCTATACGAGTTTCCTTCAGTAACAACAATAGCAATAACAACAGGTAGTGGTAGTAGTATCAGTAGTAGTAGTAGTAGTAGNTGCGCCTTCGTTCGGCTCAGCCGGCTAGAGGACAAGGGGCTATACGAGTTTCCTTCAGTAACAACAATAGCAATAACAACAGGTAGTGGTAGTAGTATCAGTAGTAGTAGTAGTAGTAGTAGTAGTAGTAGGAGGAGGAGGAGGAGTAGGAGTAGGAGTAGGAGGAGGAGGAGGAGTAGGAGTAGTAGGAGTAGTAGGAGTAGTAGGAGTAGGAGTAGTAGGAGTAGGAGTAGTAGGAGTAGGAGTAGTAGGAGTAGTAGGAGTAGGAGTAGTAGGAGTAGGAGTAGTAGGAGTAGGAGTAGTAGGAGTAGTAGGAGTAGTAGGAGTAGTAGGAGTAGTAGGAGTAGTAGGAGTAGTAGTAGTAGGAGTAGTAGGAGTAGTAGGAGTAGGAGTAGTAGGAGTAGTAGGAGTAGTAGGAGTAGTAGGAGTAGTAGCAGTAGTAGGAGTAGTAGTAGGAGTAGGAGTGGGAGTAGGAGTAGGAGTAGGAGTAGGAGTAGGTGTAGTAGAGGCCAAGGGGAAACGACCACTGGGTCGGAGTACTCTAGGGGCCTAAANAGTAGTAGGAGTAGTAGTAGGAGTAGGAGTGGGAGTAGGAGTAGGAGTAGGAGTAGGAGTAGGTGTAGTAGAGGCCAAGGGGAAACGACCACTGGGTCGGAGTACTCTAGGGGCCTAAATAGTTACCAATACTATTTGGGAGGTTCCTTATTATAGTTATTGAAATAATGGGCCCCAAGACAAGGGAAATGACCAGTGGGTCGGAGTAATGAAAACCCTATTCTTCTAAGTAAGGGGCTTATGTTAGGGCTGACTTAGACTATCGTGCTCCCTTAATTAAAGGTTCTAAGGGTGCTACCCGGGTTTCGGATTTAGCGTCTGGGGTCCGGAGTCGAGGCTTTGGGGTGTGGGGCGTGCAGGGTGTTCATGGTTTTATCTACGGATTGGAGTCTAGCCCCTAAACCCTAACCCAAACAAAAAGTTTCCATCCTGAACCCCAAGCTTTTCTCCCGTTCAAAACCCGGGAGGATGCCGAGAGGGCAATGGATGAGATGCACGAAAAGCGCGTGCTGGCCAGGGGCCCAAGTTTGGTTCTGTTGCGGTTTCGAGCTTGTGGTTATCCTAATGATATTTCTTTGCGATGACAGCAGTGATCACGCATGTTAGTCTAGAGAGTGTTGGCGCTGTCTTCATAAACACCACCATCACTATCATCTTCTGCATTGAAAAGGACTGGCCAATTGCAAAGGGGTGCGTGTCTTTAGAGCCATATCCGATGTCCCGAACCCTGAGCATTGAACCCAACATAGAAGCCTGGACAATTACCAATGTTCGTTGGCCTTTCTGACTATTATACTTTTACGAAGATGCACCCTACTGCACCATTCCAATCATCAACCCAAATCGAAAACACCGAGTCGAAAGATTGCTTGTCCTATCTCGGCGGCTGCGCCTAAACCCCAAATCCCAAACTCCAACCCCTCGGCCCTGTGCAGCAGGGAGAATAATGGGGTTGAGGAGTTTTAGTAAAACTGTACCTATTTCTCGTCGAGTTTTGATTTCTGGGAGTTCGGATTCAGAATTTCGGGCTGCAGGGTGCAAGGTTGTTGGATTTAGAGGTCGAGGCACCTTGAAGCGTTTGCCCAAAGGCTTGAAAACGCCCCGACACTTTGTACCTGAAACTGCCAAAGAAGCCCAAACCCCACGCAACCCCAAACACCAAATCCCAGGCCCCAAACCCAAAAGCCCTTCCCCTTAAAACAGAGCTAAGCCCCAAGCCCCAAACTCTACGCCCAAAGCCTTAAACTTGTGAGCCATAGAAACAGTACTAAACCATGTAAACCTCTAAACCCCATAAGCACCCCTTGAACCCTACAAGCTCAGAAGCCGTATGAACCATGCTATATGCTATATGCTATATGCTATATACTATATGATATATACTATATGATATATACTATATGTTTGAAATACAATGTATACTGTATACTCAGACCCTCCGAAACCATTCCTTCAACTTCCCTCAACCCTCGACCCTACACTTCACTAACCCCAGCCCCAAGCCCCTTAGGCCGTAAAGTCTGTAATCTCCTGAGGTCTCGTAAGCCCTCAAAGCTTCAGGTCCATCAGACTTTGGGCCAAACTAGGTGGACCGAAGGATTATCAACTAACAATTTGAGCTCCTTGCAGAGTACATGGGCAGCTGCTTGTGATCTGCTTGCGCTTGGTGCGGCTGTCAGTCACGGCCAGTCATGCCGAAGCCGATCCTGCAGCCACCAACAACGATTAAGCTGCGGAGCGGTTATTTGGTGTTGTGTGGGCGCGAAGAGGTGGAGGACGATACTGATCACGAGATCTTCAAAGGAGCCTCTGGCATCATCAGTGCAGCAGGTGCCCGAACGGAGCCGTACACCTATTGTTGTGAATCGAATTCCTTCAGCAAATACACTGTCCCTGTGTGTTTTGCGGGCCGCGAGCGCAACAGAGCTCGGGGAGCTGTGCAAGTGGCGGCAAGCGCGACTCTGAAGTCTGGCGGCACGGTGGTGCCTCTGCTGTAGTAGTAGTAGTAGCAGCAGGAGTAGTAGTAGTAGTAGTAACAGTAGTAGTAGTCGTAGTAGTAGTAGTAGTAGTCGTAGTGGTGGTGGTGGTGGTAGTGTAGTAGTAGTGTTAGGCCATTAGGCGTTGGCTCAGGGCGTCGGCATAGGATTTAGTCTAGTTATAGAAGTTATAGGGTCATAGAGTTATAAAGAGTTAATCAGTTCCTCAGTTAATCTTAAAGTGTAAATGTCAATTTCAACTTTAAACTTTAGTCAGTCTTGTCACAGTCTAGTTGTTCTAGTCCTAGCACGAGCCCAGTAGCCAGCCGAGGTGGTTCACTGCAATGCAGGATTTCACCGGTCTCCATAGACCCTCGTAGCCAGAAAGCATTGAAACCCTTACAGAAGCCTCATAGGAAGCCTCATAGCAGCCCTCGAACTGAACCCACCCCAAACCATCCTAAACCCTAAACCCCTAAAACCCTAAACCATCCCAAACCATCCCAAACCCCTACACCCCTGAACCCCTAAACCTCCAAACCCTAAACCCCTGCAGCCCCAAACCCTAGCAGCCCTAAATCCTAGAAGACGCCGAGATCCATGAGCGAGCTGAGTTGGGTCCCATCCAGGTGGGAATGGGGGTTTCCGTGGGGTTTAGGGGTTTTCGGGTCTTAGGCTTTAGGGTTTAAGTCTTAGGGTTTAGGGGTGTTCGGATCTTCGGGTCTTCGGGTTTAGGGTCTTACGGGGTTGGGAGGTTTTAGCGTAGAATTAGTCAGGGTTTTAGAGGCTTTAGGATTCAAGGCTTTGGTTGGTTTCAGAGCTAGCGGTTTAAGGAGAATAGGGTTTAAGGGTTTAGGGTTTAAGCGGTTTGGGGCTTGTAGGGTTTCAAGTTTTGGCTGCAAGGGAATTTGAAGGAGGCCTTGTTGGGATTTTAATCGGTGTTCATCCTTCCGTGTACTATGTTTAAGAGCTGGCGGTGTTTATGGGTTTTCAGGTTCAGGGTTTCGGGGTACTGGCTTCGGGGTGTATCGGTCCTAGGCCTTAAAATTCAACACTCGGGATACAGAAAAGACACGACCCTTGTCAAGCAGCCTAACTAGCCTATGCCCCGCGCAGCCTCCGCCCAAACAGAGAAAATAAACGCCTAAACACCTACAGTAAACACCTGAACACCCAAAAAACCGAAGCCTAAACTCTAAAACCTACAACCTAACACTGCGAGAGAGGTCGCCTTCGCCAAGGGCGAGGCAACACGGATGGGACTGGACGCGTCGAAGGAGCCCCCTTTCGGGCCCCTTTAAAGGAACCCCTACAGGAACCCTCAAAGCCAAGGAACCCTTCTAGGAACCCTTAAAGAAACCCTCAAAAGAATTCTTCTAGGAACCCTTAAAGGGTACTATATAGGGCTTAGGGCTAAGGGGCTAAGATAAGGCTCCTGCGGGGCAGGGATAGAGAGGAGGGTTCGGAAAAGTTGGACCAACTAAGGATCTTGCCGTAATTGAATCAATATTACAACCCTGAATCTTTGCAACTACGGTTGATGATATAAATCCTGCAATAAGGTCTTTACCATAATTCCCAGAGCTTAGGGTCCTTAAGGTCATGCAGGATTTATATCATCAACCGTATGTACTATTGCTTTGAGCTCTCACTGTAAGTGTAGTATTGTATGCCCGTTGTAAGGCCCCTATGCTACGCCCTGATTAAAGGTCACAGGATGCCAAAAAAGCCCTTACAAGCCTCAAGGCCCAACCGTTCAAGGTTTTTATTGTCTTGGAAGCCTGTGCATGGGGGATTTCAGTAAAAATTTCCGCCGGATCGAGCGAGTTAGGTGCTTGAGGAATCGAGACTTCGTCGGTTGAGGGCATAGTTGCTGGCCTGAGGGTTGAGGGATAAAGAGACGCAGGCTGAACACCTTCAAAACGCAGTCCCGAATATCCAGAATATCGGAACCTGATTAAGAAACCTTGGGTCTTTACTAGGGTTCTTTAGGTTCCTACATTACCTTGAGCCGGCAACCCTAGTCGCAAAGCCCTGCGGGCCTTAAGAACCACGACCTCCAAAGCTGCAACTGCAAACAGCCTCAAAAATACTAGGGCTAGGGAGTACTGTGAGGGACATTAAGGGACTATTCTAGGGATCCCTTCCCCCATTGGCCCACTATCATTCCCTACTAAGAACCAGGGAGAAGATACCTCACCTCGGAACCCTGAACCCCAATACAGGTGTGATCGTTTTGGGCTGATTACTGCTGACCGGAAGCACTTGATCAGGGGACTTCGTAAGTGTGTAGTTCCCTAAACCCTAAACCCTAAACGTACTCTAATTGGGGTTGCACGAATCTCTGGCAGGAGCAGCTCCCTGCGCGCTGGCAGGCAGGTGGCCCAAATCCATTTAATGGATCCCAAGTCCCTAGAAACCGTAAATCCCAAAAGACCGTACAAACCCTACAAAGCCCCAAGCCCTACATTTACATTTTGAACAACGGCTTACCCTTTCTGCTTGAAGGCATTTGTTGTATGTTGCAGTGCCAGCCCTAAGCCCCACGCCCGAAAGGCCCAAGGAACCCAAACCTAAACACTGAGCCCGGAACGGCCATGCTCCAGGGGGAAGCTGAAACCGGGGGCAGCGCGGCAGCGCTTTAATGTGGGAACCTGAAGCCGCTAGTTTGTATTCAAGGGTACTCTCGGGTTCTACAGTGGGCTCGCCCTTGAAGGGCACTGCAGGGTTCTATAATGGGGCGTCCCCCTGAGTCTTATGAAGGCGCTGTGTTGTTGCAGCGTTCATTGTTTTGGCTAAGCCCCAGGCCCAAACCCTAAAGTCTCTGAAGCCTCGTCTCTCTAAAAGGTCAGGGGACTTAGCAGCTAAGGTTGTAAGCAAGGTCACCGTATCTACATTTTCTCACAGCCCGAATTAAGGCAAGACCTGTAGCCCTGCTTACTAAGTTTTCTGCTCCATCTAGAAGGGCTATGAAGACTGTCATTTCAGGGAATACTATCACCAATCCTTCAAAGCCTCCTGAACCCTATCTCCCCTATCTCATAAACCCGAAAACCTAGCAACCCAAAATCACCTGGAAGCCAGGTACCCATCACGGCGCCCGGGGTGCCCCCACCAGGGCCGGTGGAACCAGAGGCTCTCAACAAGGAGGCATGATTGGGGGCTGCGATAGGGGTTCAGGGCTTCAGAGATCTAGGGCTTTTGGATTTTACGGTTCAGGGCTTCGGGGCTTCAGTGGCTGTGGGGTCGGGCTTTTGGGGGGGGGGGGGGGGGGGNAACAGTGAGGCGTGATGGGGGGGGGCTGTAGGGGTTTAGGGGTTTAGAGGTCTGTGGCTTTTGTTTTTTTCGGGTGAGGGGGTCGGGGGTTTATTGGCTGTGGGGGCGGGGTTTTTGGTTTGTTTGTGTGGTGGGGTGGTGGTTGTTGGGGGGGTGGGGTGGGGGTTGGGGGGGGGGGGGGGGGTTGAGAGTTTCAGAATTTGGGGGTTTGGGTTTCTGGACCTATTCTCAGCTTTCTGAGTCCAGGCTCAAGGGTTGGAGGTCAGGCGTTCTGAATGATGACTCCTAGAGGGTTTCGCACGGGTACCATATGGGCGCCAGTAAGGATTCTATGTGGAGTCTTGTTGGTGTTTATGCACGGGCCTGAGCATTTCAGACAAGGGTTTCGAGGGTTTTATTCCCATCAGCAAATTCGGGGCCCATACGAATAACATTACTTATTCATGTTCGCACTCGAAAGGTCGGGATTCGGGCTTCCGCGTCGGACCTCGCCATGACAGCCCAAAGCTCCATTTCGCCCTCAGCCGAATACCCCAAACCCTAGACTGGGAACCCGAAACCCTAAACCCCGCAAGGTTCTAAGACCCTCATCTCGTCGCCGAGAGGTTCGAACTAACATCCTTATGCACCAAAGCACAGTTGCTGGTCCGTGGTGAGTTCGTTTGCGCTAAGATCCCAGGACAAACCCGTTGTCGGAGCCGCAGGCTCATGATGCCACAAGCTCCTGACGTTTCCAGCGAACCCCGACGGACCGCTCAACTGGGCCTCAACGTGTTTTGGGGATGTTAGAAAATATATAGTATGTAGAGGTGTTAAAGGTGGAAGAACCGAGGGGTACGTATCCGGCCCATCACCTGAAAAGAAGCCCGTGCCTGCAGGCTCTCATCGGCTTGATCAAGGAAGGCCGGGATGGTTCGAAAGGTTCTATGCAGGTAGCTTGAGAGCCCCTTATGAGGTTCTATACTCGAGAAGTCTAAGCCACAAAAAGGTTCAATGTTGAAACCTGCCCCACCCAGAACGGGCCCTTTCTCGAAACGCTCATAATTACACTAGGACCTCTGAAGGACCCGCTCCCGTCAAACTCGAAACCGGAAACCCTATCCAAACTTTGCAGGGACCCTTAGAGTCACCCTTCAAAGAAGCCTAAACCTTAAACCCTACCTTAGAAGCGTAGCGAGTCCCTTAGAAAGACGCCATGCCTTGTAGTAAGCCTTTAAACGAACCCCTTTGAAGGGAGTCCTATGAACTCCGATAAACCCTAAACCCCCCCCCCCCAAACCCTAAACCCTAAACCCTAAACCCTAAACCCTAAACCCCCAAACCCTAAACCCTAAACCCTAAACCCCCAAACCCTAAACCCTAAACCCTAAACCCCCCCCTCCCCCCGCAGTGTTCTGTCTTGGGCCCAGGCCAACGCTCGGGAGGACAGGCTTTCAAGTCCCAGTGGTCAGAGCCCTGCTGTGTCTCTTTTGTTGGGTTTAGGGTTTAGGGTTTTAGGGGCTGCGTGTGTTTTGGGTGTTTTGGAGTTGCTTTTTTTTGGTACAGTTCACCATTATCCTTACTATTACTACTCTCAATCTTGTCATAGTTATTGATGATAGTTATTCTGCTACTATGTTCTGTTTTAGGTTTGTTGTGTTTGATTGTTGCGTCCTGTCTTGGTTGTTTTTGGTTGTGGAGTTGTTGCTGCAGGGGCCGCGGTTCAATATTGCAGCTATACTATCTGCTGGCGGATATGTTGGGCTTTTTGGGGGTCGTTTGGGGTTCATGGTGCTTCGTGTGTTTATGGGGTTTATGGGGGGGGGGTTGAGGGTTTTAGGGCGATTGTAGGGTTTGGGTTGCTTTGGACCAATTTGGGTTAGTTCAGGGTTGAAGGTGTCAGAGTCGGGCTCGAGGTTTCAGGGTTTAGGGTAGTGTAGGGGCTTAAAGAATTACCAATACTATTTTGGGGTTCCTTATTATACTTATAGTATAATGGGCCCCAAAACCACATTATGATTATTATGGCCTCTATGGTGAGTTTGTCTTAGGCTCCAAAGGGGCAAGGAAGGTCGCAGGATCCTCTCGGTGATTGGGCTCAGATGGTGCGCTCCCGTTTCTCCACCGGGTGACCCCTAAACCCTAAACCCTAAACCCTAAACCCTAAATCCTAAACCCCTAAACCCTAAACCCCTCAACCCTAAATCCTAATCCCTCCGTGAACCCCGATGCCTCCCAACGAGCTTTGAGTCTTCTCGGGATCCAAACGGTGGGCCCGACACAAGCAGAGCCTTTGGGGTCCAAACTCCGAGAAACCTCAAACCTTTCGGGGGCCCCAGCACGCGCTGGTAGTCGGTTTGATAAGACCCGTCTCCACAGTCATAATCAAGGTATGTTCCCTCTTTTGTTCGAATCTCCTTCTGCGGAAGGGTGTTCCCCATTGGTCATCCTTGAGAAGAGCCTTTGGAAAACAGCCCCAAACCTGAAACCCCAAGTGCGAAACGCGAAACCCCTAAGCAACCTTATGGCCCTAAAGAATTCCCAAACCCTCATAACCCCCAAAAGCCACCCGTTAGCCATGCTCCCTAGGTGGACGTACTGCGACCAGGGAAAGGGGGGAGCGAGGGGCTGAGCAGGGCTTTGGGTTTAGGGATCTAGAGTCCAGGGTGTGCGATCACGGATTTACGGTTTTGGGTGGAGGATTTAGTTTTGGATTCAGGTTTTCGGATCTCCGGCATGTGTAGTCAGTGTAGTTGGTGGTGAGACTGGCTGGAAAGATTTTGACATTTCGAGACAGGCACTCAAGATCGGCAACTGCTACTTTGTTCCTCCTTAGACGTGTTTGGGTTTAGCGGGGCTTGAGTGGTTTAGATGTTCTGGTTTTTCACTGTTCGTTAGCACGTGCACATTGCAGGTTGCCTGAAGGATATGTAGGCTTTTGTGTTGTATGCACCAGCCGCAAACCCAAATCTGCAGTCTGCAGGGAGAAAGATCTACTACAATGCAAACACCGCACTCCAAACCCCAAGGCCAACACCTCAAGCCTCAGTCCCTATGTGGGTGTCAAAATTATGGTCCCTTTTTGGGTCCTTATTATATTACGGCACCTACTAATTTAGGGTACCCCAAAATGAAGGGGCCATAATTTTGACAACTACCCATGTATCACTGTCGATCCAGAAACCGCGCACCTGCGTCCTTTTCGGATGCCGAGTGGGATCAGGATGGTGTGTTTTGCAGGGTGCCGAGATTAGGTTTTCAGGATTTTGGTGTAGAGGGAACCCTTCGAGTAGCCTTAATCAGAATCCTGAAGCCTAAACCTCTAAACCGTAGTTAAGGTGAGGATTTGGGGTTCGAGTTAGTCAGGGTTTAAAGCTTAGGGTTTGGGTTTAAAGTTTAAGTTTAGGGTTTGGGTGTACAGTTTAGGGTTAGGGTGAAGGATTTGAGTTCAAAGTTTAGGGTTTAGGCTTTGAAGTTTGGGGTGTCGGGTATACAGTGTTTAGGGGTTTAGGGCTGAGGGTTTCAAGCTTAGGGTTTAGGGTGCAGGGTGTAAATCGTCTGGGGCTCAGGGTTCAGGGCTGCTGTGCTGGTGAGGTTGCGGACTACGATCCCAAAAGGCACTCGGAATCCTCGCTGCGGCCCGCCTGGCCTGGGTTCGGGTCGGTGTTGTGGTTTCTTTTAGGGTTTAGGGATTCAGCGTTTGGGGTCTGGGGTTTCGGGAGGTGTGGGCGTATTCCTTCGAAGGGATGGAGGTTGAGGAGGGTGCAGGGCTTGGAGGGTTGCTTTTGGGGTCGTGGAGGACTTCGTTTTTAGGAAGAGTTGGGGATACTGAGGGTCTTACAGACCGGAACCCGAAACACCGAGACTCAAACCGGCAAGGCCCCGCAAACCCTGAGCCCTGAAACTCCAAAGCCACCCCTTGAGCCCTAAGCCTCGAACCCTCATACTCCTAAAACCCTCAACCACCAAAACACCAAAACCTTCCCAACCCAATCCTAGACCCTAAACCTTAACTCCTACAACCTACACCCTAAACCCTAAACCTTAAACCCTAAAACCTACACACTAAACTGCAACCCTAAAACCTACACCCGTTTTACCTACACTGGTGGTGTTGTTAGTTCGACAATCAACCTGAATGAGGGCGAAGATGAGGCCATTGAAGTGCACTCTTCGAGCTCGTCAATGCCTGAGGAGCCCCGCTTTACTTCCTGAAGGGGTGAATGCCCTGAAATTTGAAGTCTTGTGCAAGCCCACACCGGGCAGGGAGTCAGCAGAGCGAAAGTCCCAGAGCACCCTTAAAACAAACTACACCCTAAACCCTAAACCCCTAAACCCCAAAACCAGTAAACCTCTAAACCCCTAATCCCCTAGAACCCTAAATCCTAAGCCAAACCCCAAACCCCTAAACCATTAAGTTTACCTCTAAACCCCTAAACCCCTAAAACCTTAAATCCTAAGCCAAACCCTAAACCTGAAGCCGAAAGCTTCTCCTGGAGTCTTCCTCTTGCCAGGCACTTCTTCGCCGCAGCTCAAGCCGGGGAGTCGGGAGCTTTCTGGGGATTTCGGGGGGTCGTCGGCTTTGCGGTTTCGGAAACCCTGGGCGTTCTGGGGGTTTACGGGGTTTAGGGTTCAGGGTTTAGGGTTTAGGGTTTATGTAGGGTTTAGGGTCTAGGGTTCAGGGTGGTGGCTTAGGGGGTCCTGGAAACCCCGATGGGAAATTCTAAACTGACTGCTGGCAGCTGTCCAGCTCAAGCCATGAATATCCGTCAAGAGCCGTGGATTCTAAGCTCTAAATAGAATCTAGACCCACGCACCTTTAAACCCTACATCCTACGCCCCAAATCCCACGATTAACACTCATTCGCCCAATTTGTCATTGCAATGCCAGCGCAAAAAATGGTTAAAGGGTGGCTCAACCCACAGCCCAGACCGTCCTTGCCCTCCATTAATACGATCCCAGTGGTGAGTTTGAGGTGCAGGGGCCCCACCAGACAGGGGACCACCTTTCACTTCTTCTTCCATGTCTTGGAAGTGGTAGCATTCGCAGTTTCTCGCGGATGGCAATCCGGCGATTGGGCTACTCCAATCTGGCCTCGACCAGAACAAGGACATGACCCAGCAGATGGCAGCCCAGGCCCAGGCAGCGGAAAAGGCCCTCCTCGAGCAGCGCGCGTTTGGACAGTGAGTTGGGGCACCTCCACCTGTTTGGCTTGGCCTCCTCCGCATTCAAGTGGCCGAGCACGACAGACATGCCCAACTAAGATCTACTGATGGAGGAAGCTTCCTTAAACTGGAGTACGGTCGGTTGAGGGTTTAGGGGTTCGGACTTCGGGAGTCAGGGTTCGGTTTAATTGAGAGTTTACGTGCTGAACTTATACCGCGACGAAGCTCTACACCCTAAGCAAGCCCTGCTGAGCCCTGCATTCTAAACCTGAGGCAACGCAATGTCCCGCAGGACCCTGCATCCCATGGTGAGGACAGTTGGACTTTTTCCCAAATTATATAAGGAGTCTGCCCGAACCCGAAGTTCCTAATCCCAACAACCCTCGAACCTTGAACCCCTAAACCCCTAAACCCCAGACCTTAACAACTCGGTTTGAGGTGGGGTACGAAACCATGGTTCCGGAGGGCTGTCAACTGGGCCACCATGGGAGGCCAATCCTGTCAGAGTGCTTGAGGGTTCAGGGTTCAGGACCTCGGATTTTGGGGTTGTTTAGGGTTTAGGGTTTCGTGTTTTTAGTGGGCCGTAGGGTCTTGAATCCTTGGGGTTTGGGATGTTTGAAGGGTTTTTGGTCGAGTTTTAAGCATAGTGCAGCATTCGCACGAACCCACAAGGAGCGAGCCTTACGCCTGAGCAGCCGTAAACTAAAACTCCAAGTAGGGCCCTTTAATAACTACCAATACATATCTTTTAGGGCGCCTTACTGTAGTTGTACGACAGTATAATGTGATGTAGGAACCTGATTAAGAAACCCGGCGCCTATGACCCCACAATACTAGGGCTCACATAAAGAACCCCGATAAAGGCCCAAGGTTTCTTAATCAGGTTCCTACATTACTCCGAAACCCTATTCTGATGGTTTCGCAGCACTGCAGAGCGTGAATAGTGAAAAATGAGACGCTAAGAGGATATAGCAACAGGCCTTCATCCTGCAGTTCAGCAGCTTATAACACCGTAAGATAGGGACCCTGATATTTAGAATAGGGTTTTGGAGCATATGATACTTTAATATATGAAGGGACCGTGAGGAATCACTCTTCCCAAAGACTCTAGTTATAAAGGCCCTTTTGTGCCCCACATGCTTCTCGCCCGTAAACCAAGGCAGTCGTTCCCTCGAGGGTCTTAGGGTTCAGGGCTCAGAGCTTTAGGGGCTAGTCTTCTCACCGGTGCTTAGTTAGGGGAGCGGGAGAGTGGATCCCGATAATCTCCTTCCAATCCTTGCTAGTAGTCCTTACATTCCTTCCTCCACTCTGCCTCAAGCTCCAGAAGTTCTTCTTGCCAGGTGCGCACTCGCGAGGTCGCTTCGGCTTCATTCGAGTTGTTTGTTCGTTTTTGGTTGCTCCGTCAGGTATAGAAGCCCTTATAGCACCCATATAGAAACCCTTATAGTACCCATATAGAAGCCATATAGAAACCCTTATAGTACCTGAACCCTCAACTCGACACCCGAAACCCTACGCTCCCAACCCCTGGGGGCCCCCGAAGCCTGATGTAGGAACCTGATTAGGAAACCCTGGACGTATAACCCCAAAATAGAAGGGTTCATATAAGGAACCCTAATAAAGGCCCAAGGTTTCTTAATCAGGTTCCTACATTATCCCAAATCCGAGATTAAGGAGGTCCACCGCAGCTCAGCTTGGTAGAAAGTCCCCACTTCTCGCAGCAGAACTGCATCTCGCAAGACATCAGCTAAGCCCCTATAGCCCCTATACAAGCCAACTAGAGGCCCGCATATATATATCCTCATGTAAACCCGACTTTGCAGTTCAAGCCTTCAAGCCAACCTCTGCAAACCCGGACCTTCCAGGCTTAAACGGTCCCCACGAGAGGTATCGAACAATTCTCGTAAAGGTGGTCGGTCTCGTCGCCGTGCTAACGAAGGCCTAACTCATAATTTGCATCTCTTAATCCTCCGGCTAAGGATCCAAGAGTCGCTCTTGAAAGATGGCATAAACATTAAAGCCCCCAAAACATGAAACTTAACCAAAACCTCAAATCCAGAACCCAAGACCCTGGCACCTAGGCCACAGGAGGCGGAGGAGGCGACGAAAAGGCCACCGATCAGGATGTTTGCCTTTGGGGTGTCGGGCTCCGGGGTTCTAGAAGGTTACTACAAGGGTTGCCAAAAAGGTTCATACCAGGTTATCGGGGCGTTGAAGCATAGAGGATCGTATGCGGCTTGAAGAGGGTGCTTGGGGCTTAATCTCACATGAGATCAAGAAAGATCCGACAAGATTGTAAAGCCCCATGTCACCCATGTCAGTATCATCACCTCAGACCCCCCAAGCTTTTGCTCTACATACTGTGGCAGTGACTAAACACGATGTAGCACTATTTGATTTAAAGCCTCCCTCCCCCCAGCCGACCGTGGAGGCTCCAGCAGCTCCTCCAGCCTCTCGGCGCATGCGTTGAGGGCGACAGTAGGGCACTAGTTTGCATCGTTTGAGTTTCGGGCTTTGGTGTCTTTGTTCGGTGCTTCGGGTTTTGGGGTTGTGAGATTTTGGGGTTAGGGTTTCGGGTGGGTGTAGGCAAAAACGGTTTTGGGTTTTGGGAGTGGGGAATTTAAGCATTCGCATCGCATGGCACATAAGCGTGGTCGACAAGAGTAATAGTTACGAGCCCTCAACCTTAGACCTTGAACCCTCACCCTTACAACGCAAGTGCGTTCGCACTTGGACTTCATGTCTGGATCGTATCCCATGCCCGAAAGAAAGGGAAGTGAGCGCCCAGGCAATCGCAGTCGCAGCGGCAGCCGCAGCGGCAGTCGCAGTGCCTCAAAGAGGCAGGTTCGAGTGTAGATGCTGTTGTTGTGCCTTTCGCTTGTGTGCTTTGCGGTGTGTTGGGGGAATGGCTTTCTAGTTGTGCTTTGTTGATAAGGGTTCTCTTTTTCGTGTCTCGTTTGTGACGGCCTGAGTGGGGTTGTCCACCTTGATTAATTTCTAGGCTTCCGCAGCACGCTGATCACAGCTCCCGTCATAGCTTGCCCGAGTAGTGTTCAGGGTTTCGGGTAGGCATGTACGGTTGCTTCAGGGCTTGAGGCTCTAGGGGTACCAGCGAAACCACACAGGCAGGAGAGGGCCTTTGTACAAGGGGTTCTGATATGATGACGTTTGCTTGTTTATTCAAGGGGGCGGTTGCATACGGGAGTCCTAAACCTAGATCCCTGGAGCCCACGACCCCATTCCCCGAACACCGACCCTCAAGCCTCATTCCGGAACCCGAGCCCATGAGAGGCTCAAAGCCACCAGATCCACGCTTCCGAGAAAGATAGATCCCTGACCTAAATGGGAACCTGTTCATGAGGTCCCCCCCCTTTTTGGAGAAGTCCCCGTGCATGGCAAACCCTTATAGCCCTGCAACACTCTGAGTCTGAAACCCTGAAGCCCACAATCCGAAACTGTTCAGAAACTCAGGCTCTTAACCCGAAAGCTGTAAGGCCCTAAAGCCAATACCCAAACCCAAACCCCAGAGAATGCTATTCCTTAGGACTCCTTTTCATACCGGATTTCTATCCCCTTTCTCCCCTTGTTTCGAAAAAAGCACCAGTTCACTTAACCCTAAGTCGCATACCCTTTTTGAGGGGCCTTGCCTTCTCTGGGATGGTCGGGCGGGAGCAAAAAGGAGCTCAAAAAACAAACACCTCAAACACCTTGTTTAGGCCCCTTTCAACCCTTGTGCTGATAGGTCTGATGACGAAGCCGGAGGCGGAACTACTCTTGTGGTTTCGGGTTTGGCATTGTGGAGGGAGAGCGAGAGAGAGAGAGAGAGAGACACAGAGAGAGAGAGAGAGGGAGAGGGAGAGAG
>BGNK01001833.1:113437-124628 GCA_003297005.1 Symbiodinium sp. clade A Y106
TTCCTGTGTTTGAAGCAGAAAGTCGCAGAAAGTCGGAGCTTCCTAGAAAATCAAGGCTGAAAAAAGGCCCGCCCTAAGTTTGCAGGTCAATGAATGCTGGCATGCACAGCGAAATCGGTAGGGCAGAAATGGCCGCGCCAGGCCCTAAACCCCAGCCCCCAAGCAAAGCCTTAGGCCCCAAACCAGAAACCCTAGCGTTTAAAGGCCTGTGAACAGTTAAGGAACCCTTGCAGCAGCCCTGTATATCACCAAAAGCCCTGCAAGCACTCAAAACCCCCAAACCCTTAGCCCTAAAGCCCTCTAAACCCTCAGCCCTAAAGCATTCTGCCCTGCAATGTGCCCTACACACCCTAAATTCTAAAGTCCTACACCTATAAGCCCGAAAGCACTATAAACCTTAAGCCGCTAAGTCTTATGGCTTTACCGCCCTGTCAACCCCAGAAGCGCCGCCATTGCAGTCAGCAGACAAACCCAGAACGAAAGAGAGTAGAGGATGGCGATTACAATGGAACGAAGAAAAGACGAAAATGAAGCAGACTCACTGGGACTTCCAGAACTGCCGGTGGACATTCCAGGGTTGTGGGCTCCGGAGCCAGACGCCGGGACTGTAGGCGTTGCTGAGCGCAGAAGCCGGAGTGACATGGGCTTGTTGCAGGAAAGGCAGTAGTCCTCCGACGTCACTTTGGTCCAAGGAGAGTCTGCGCCGCGGCAGAAGCCGGAGTGACATGGAGCTTCCCGGCGCCCGGTGACAGGGACATCTGCTTTCGCTTCGAGCAGATCAAGGAGGAAGCTCAGCTCTTGGAAGAAAGGCAGAAAGCAACGACCTTGGCCTTGGACATTTGAATCCTTTGCCGCAGGTTGCTGACGTCTAAAGTCCAGGGGTCCGCGGTGCTCCCTCATTTATGAGGCCTAGGAGTTGGAAGCCAAGTACGCAGCTCTGCGCGATGCTCACGAGGCTCAGCTCCGTGCGGCTTGCCAGACGTTGGCTGGGCATAGCACTCGAGAGAGCGTTTAGCCTAGCTTCATCCAGACCCTGAGCACCCGGCTGTCAGTGAGGCTCTACCGGCTTCATGAGATGTGTTGCCGCAGGGCTTTTAATGTGTGCACTGGGCGACGGCTTGTGTCAAGCAGCATTGCATATGTACACATGACAACGCATGAGTCTTGCAGCAGCTAACTGCAAAAAATTGCATTCTTGCGTTCTGGTCAATTGGGCCCTTTTCCATGTGCCTGCCTTGAATAGCTTGCGTGAAGGCGTAGGAGTCGCATTGCATCTCGTTGACAGGTTCGAGTCGCATCACATCGGAGCTGACTTGCAGTGCATGGAGTTGGAGTGGGTGTTTTGCGGGGCTTTAGGCTGCAGGGTTCTAAGCCCTAGAGCCCTCTAAACCTGAAGCCCCACAGTCCGACAGCCGTGTGAATCTAACCCGTAAGTTAAACGCTAAAACCCTAAACCCTAAACCCTATGAATCTAACCCCCAAGTTAAATCCTAAAACCCTAAAACCCTAAACCCTAAACCCTATGAATCTAACCCCTAAGTTAAACCCTTTACAAAGGTTTCCCTAACCCCAAAGCCCAGAGATCCGAAACCCAGGCTTTGGGCCGTATTACGAGCCTTACGACCGTAACCCCGTAGGCTGTCTAGATCCTACAGAACCCCTGCAAAAACCACATACAGAAACAGGGTTTAGGATTTCGGAATTTAGGGTTTAGGGTTTAGGATTCAGGGCTGAGGATTTAGGGTTCAGGATTTAGGGCTTAGGATTTAGGGCTTAGGATTTAGGGTTTAGGATTTAGGGTTTAGGATTTAGGGCTTAGGGTGACAGAGCAGGGAGTTCCTGGCCAAGAACCGGATCTCTCCATCGACGTGGCCTCGACATGTCTTAGAAGCCTCAGGTGGGTCTTAGACCGGGTGTAACGGGGGGAGATGAGGGCTTTTCAGACAGTTAAAGTTTGATATGAGCAGTTTAGGGTTTGCCTTTTTTGAATACGGGTTTGGTTTAGTGCATCGGGCTTTTGGTTTATCGCGTTAGGGTGCTTCAGGTGTAGGCTTACACGGGCACTTGGGACTGTTGGCCTATGACTCACTCAGGACTTGGGGCTGGTGTACGTTGTGAGCCCCTTCTTGAAAATTCCATTTGCGCGAAGGGCACGCATGCAGTGTGCCAGTTAGTCATGAATATAGAGGGTTTTCCTTTTGCCGAAGAAGACTAGCGCTTTTGGGTGGCCTCGAAGCAAGCTTGATTTGGAAGGTTCCAAGATGTGAGGTTGAGCCAGGTTGAGCCTGTAAGCGCTCCACACCCACACCCATGATGTTCAGATCAACCGCAGTCAGCAAGAGCAGAAAGAAGAGTAACCGTTAGCCGAGCATCAGCAGGATGCCAAACACTGATATACATGAAAACTCACTAAGTGTAGCATGGGACTGTCATAGCAAAGTAGGCAAGCCGGATAAGAACAGAAGGCAGCATGCCAAAAAGGAAGCCCTAAACCGTCCGTATCTTGAAGCAGGCAGGGGTGATGCCTGGCTTGTCTTTCGGTCTCGGTGTTTGGAGCTTGAGCTTCATGAGGGGTGGTGTTTTTTGCTGTTGCATTTGTGGTGCGATGTTTGTGGATTTAGGCGTCTTGGGTTTACTTGGAGGGGTTTGCAAGATTCAGACACTACACGACCATTACAAAAAGCTTTACATAGTAGGACGCATATGCAACCCCGAGAAACGGTACCCTTACATGGATGAAAACACCATTTTGGTGGTGTGAGGTGTTGTGGTTGGGTGAGTCAGAATTGCCAATGTTGTTCCTTAGGGCTTCCTTGGCATAGTTATACGATGAAGTACCCCAAAACCCCATTACAACTATTCAGGCCACTAGACTGAAACCCTAAACCCTAGAACCCTTATAGAAGCCCTGAACATACAGGAACCTGACTCCTACGTAGCAAGGCGGCCCTATAGTAGGGAATTGCGACTATAGGCTGGGTATTTCCGGGTGGATGCCAGGTCCTTCCTCATGCTGAAGCTCACGCGGGAGCAGGCCGAATAAAGGGGGGTCTCTAATGCAAGGGCCTAAAGAATTTCCAATTCTATTTGGGTGGTTCCTTACTATGGTTCCAGGATACAGTTACAGGTATATATGGCTTAGGGTTTAGGGGATATTTTTACTGGCTATGCAGGGTTATGTAATTCGGCTTAGGAGGGGCTGCGAGTTTGCACTTGGGATCTCAGGTATGGGGTGCAGAGGAGAGGTTTTGGTGTTAAGGTCGAGGATGAGGAGTTAGCTTCGCTTTACTCTTGGCAGCAATAATGATGGATGCCTGGATGAAGTTTAAGTACCCTGAACCTTAAGCCCCTGAACCCCAAAACCCTGAACCACCTAAACCCTATACCCCAAAACCCTGAACCACCCAAAGAAAGCCTTCCAGCCACACCTGCATCCGTCCGCTGTGCAGTTCCCCCCCCCCCAGAGATGGATATCTCACTGGAGGTTTCCTTGCTAGGGTTCTGGGTTTAAGTTTTAGGCTTCGGCTTTAGGGTTTTAGGGTTCAGGGTTCAGGGTTGAGGGTCAGCAATTGATGAGTGACTTCTACGGCTTTGCAGGCCCTCAAAGCCCTAAACCCCCAACCCTCAACCTTAAATCCTACCCTAATCAAGCCCTCAAAATCCTACCCCCAATCCCACTCACCCCAGAACCCTAAACCCCGAACCCTAAACCCAGAACCCTAAACCCCAGGACCCTAAGCCCCAGGACCCTAAACCCCAGGACCCTAAGCCCCAGGACCCTAAACCCCAGGACCCTAAGCCCCAAAGCTCAGAGCTTTCCTTAGGCGGCCTTTGTCATGCAGAGCGTCGCCGAGACCCTGGAGAGCTCCGGTGCCTCCCAGCTTGCCAAGCCGGGGCCCAAGAAGCTCAGGGTTTTCTTTGGGGTTTAGGGCTTAGGGGTTCAGGGTTTAGGGCTTTAGGGTTAGGGTTTAGGGCTTAAGGGTTTGGGGTTTAAGGCTCAAAGGTTTAGGGTTTAGGGCTCAAGGGTTTAGGGTTTTCGGGTTTAGGGGTTTCGGGGTTTAGGGTTTAAGGGTTTTCGGTTCTGATTTTGCGTTCAGGGTTGACGGGTTCGGATAATGGGTTTGGGGTTTTGGGTGGGCTTCGGGCAGGGATCTAGGGTTATGAACCTAAACTCCCCCCCTTCCACGCCCCAAACACCTTGAATCCCGAAGCCGCAAGCCTTAAACTCTAAATGCAAAGCTTGACACTCCTTACAGGGTTTTACAGGGAGCCTGGATTCTTTCAATAGTGTTTAGGGTTTTGCAGGGGCCTTAGTACTGCCTGTAGGATTTTGGGGTTGGTATGTTAACTTTTATACAATATCCCCACTAGAAGGGCCTACATGGAGCAGCGTTGCTACGCGCCCCAAATCCCCTCCCCCAAACTCCCCTCCCCCAAAGTGGTATGGCATGAGCTTAGCTTCCTGGCTGTGGGTGTTTGGTCTAGATTTCGTAAAGGCGCGCTAAAACGGTTCTGCAGCTTCTCGAAACCCCAAACCCGAAACACCCCGAACGCCATCCAAAACCCCAAAAGCCTCCACCCTTGCCCCTCCTTCCGCCCCAAACCCTCCCAAAACTCCGTATTTTGTGGGACATTATGGCCACGAACTGTGGAAGCGTCCATTGGCTGAGTGAGGTTGGGCCAGTCTGCGGCTGAGTCCTTGGTGCTGCAGAGACTAAAGGCAGGACCAGCACGATGTAGCCATTAAGCCCCATTGGGACCCCGAAAACCCTTGTATATGACACCATACAATCCGTATGAGACCCCTTGCAAGACCCCATTTCATATGGCGAAAATCCAAAGCCTCACTCCTACCTCTGCGCCGCCAGCCGCCAGCCCTTCAACTAGACCTACCCTAAGCGCCGACAACCTTACAAAGCCAAAGCACGAATGAGGCTTGAATGGCGGGTGTCATATGCCCTTGTGGCCCATCGAGAATTAGACTATGACACACCCCGAAGCCTAGTCGTAAAAACCGAGACCCTAAACCCTACACCCCAGTCCTTGACCCTAAACCCTAAACCCTCAACCGTGGGTCCGGAGAGCTGGCAAAGCCGAAGCTAACCTTCAAAGCTGCTCGTAAAAATTGGTGGGTTCTTAAAACAGGCATGCTTTACATGGGGGGTATAAAGTACGTGGACCCTGCTGTTTAGGGTTCTACATCTCAAACCCAAACCCTGAACCCAAGTCTTAAGCCCCGACTTTCAGAGGATCCCACAGGCATGGCATGGTCGCCATGTTCAGTGCAATCCCGCACCGGTCCATCGCGAGTTGCTCCTGAGAGCACTGTGCCTGGGGTGGACATGAGTGCTGCCGCAAGTACCTTTCAAAGGTGGATGCCGTGTCCGGCAAAGCCTATGTGAGCTCTGATGATGCACATTGCTGGCCCAATCTCGTGAAGGGCTTGACCACATGATAAGTCTGTCAGGTCCTTCAACGTGAAGCACTTCCAGCACCAGCCCGTGAACAAATCCGCTTGAAGAGCCCTGCGCACACAGTTCTGACCAGAACACAGTGCATAGACCGCTGGTGGAAGTCTCTTGACAAGTACATTCCGTACAGTCTCAGAAGGAAGCTCGATGGTTCACAAGTAACGTTTGTTTCGTCGAAGGTGTGTAATGTGTATTGTGGAAATGTGGCGCTCTCAGGTAGATCTCAAAGCAGACTTTGCAGAGCAGCTGTGCCATACAATCATTTCCAACAATTACTACACTTGTACCGATTACACTTCCACTGGAGCCAACGCAAGATATGTACGCGCGACCCCTGTCCAAACCTGAACCTTTGAACCCATCAGCCCTTGAGCCCCAAAGACTGCGAGCCCCGACACCCAAAATGCAAAAGCCCAAGACCCTTGTGAAGCCCTAAACCTACGCACACCCTGCGAAGACAGGGGCCTCAACCCTAGATGTTTTGCCAGGGGCTCGGCGTGAGACCGACGGCCTCCGCTGGCTCCTGGAGCCGTCGGTTTACAGGTTTAGAGATGGGGTTCAGGGTTTGGGACTGCGGGGTGTAGGATTGATGAATTCTTGGGCTGGGAAAGCTGCGATTGCAGGTGCTGTTGGGCGTGTTGTTGTTTGTCTTTCGGGTGTGGGTTCAGGTTGCTGAGTTTTCTTGGCATGTGGGGTGTTTACTTTTCGCTAGGGCTTTCGGTTGAGGGTAGCCTCAAACCCTCAGGGTTCCTTTTACGGGTTTCTTTAAGGGCCCCTAAACCCCTAAACCCCTAAACCCCTAAACCCCTAAACCCCTAAACCCTAAACCCTAAACCCTGATCCTTTAAGGGCTCCCTTACGGGCTGAAGGTTTCGTGGCCTGTGTCGAAGGACGTCCACAGAGCGAACTGCCTCGCCGCCGGCGATTCCCGTGCTCATCTCAGACCTGGGGCTTCTTGAAATACGAGAACACAATATAATGTAGTATAATATGATAACACAATATAATGTAATATAATATGATTCATATGATAACACAATATAATGTAGTGTAATATAACAAAACAGAAGGGAATAGAATATAGCATCTTCGAATAGGTTACAATATGATATGGTATAGTAAGACATAGTATATAACTGAAGATACCAGCCATCAGCACACAAAATGCAATCATCATAACAACATGAAAGCGCCACACGCGACAAAAGCATTCCAAGTTGTTGTACGATGCTTTTTTGATAGCTTCGGAGGGGTTCATGGTGTAGTTTCGGGATGGTGTTGTTGGAGCCCGGGCGACCACGCGGATTCAGGGGTTTCGGGTGTTGGGGATCAGATCAGGGGTTTCGGATTTCAACGATTCAGGGCTTTGAGGTTTGGGGCTTTAGGGGTTTAGGAATTTTGGGTGTTTAGAGGTTTGGGGGCGTAGGTTTAAGCCTAAACAACAGCATGCCCCAGTGGGTTTCCATGTTCCGAAGTTTCACTCACTGCGGGGCGTAGGGTTGCGGTTTGGGGCTATCCCGGAATTCGTAGATGCTGCAAGGGTTCACGGTTTAGGGGACTTCAATGAGGTGGAGATCGAAGGATGACCAACATTAGGTTTAGGGTTTAGGGTTTATTAGGGTTTAGGGTTTATTAGTCCTTCAGGGGCTCCTGATTATATTTATGGTATAATGTATACCCCCCCCCCAGGACCCTGTTCTGATTGTTCAGGCCTATTTGTGTCACATGTTGAGGGTTTTTCCCATTCGGGATTCATGGCTTGAGAGTATACACTAGTAGGAGTCGGCCTTGGTATTTAGGACTTGCTGTTCAGAGTCTAGGGTGCTCCTCCAATCGCGATAGCCGCGATAGAAACATGTACCTGGTGCCTTTAACCGTAGACCTGGACCTCTGAGGTTAAAAGCCAACATCCGTAGAGTGATGCCTTAAACCCTTTGTAAGCCCTCAGCCCCACGCCCTAAACCCTAAGCTATGGGTTACCACGATTGCTGCCGTGCTTGCAAGGCCAGTCTATCGTCCTCGTCCTTGTGGCCGCTGTTGTGTTCTTCCTGATTGTCGTCATTGTTGTCGTCGTTGTTGGCATCGTCGCCCTTGACGTTCATTCTCGTAGTCGTCGCATTGTTGTTTTCAGTTTTGAAAGTGGCATGCAGGAAGCAGTAGCAGCCGTAGCAGTTGCCGTAGCTGTAGCCGTGGCGGTAGCAGTAGCAGCGGCAGCAGCAGCAGCCCTAGCATGCCTTAGCCATACAGCAGTACTCGGTAGCAGTCACTGTAGCGGTAGCACGCTAGGCCTTAAACCCCTAAACCCTTATTGTAAAGCCTAAACCCCCAAAACCCTAAACCCTAAACCCTTAAACCCTAAACCCTTACTATAAACCCTAAACCCCCAGACCCCTAAACCCTTAAACCCTAAACCTCAAACTGTAAACTGTAGCAGCAGGAGCAACAGCAGTGGTCGTTGTAGGCGGAGGCGAGGCAAAGGCGGCAGCAATGGATGGGTTAGGCTTTAGGGTTTAGGGGCCCCTAAAGAGGTTTAGGGTTTAGCGTGCATTTGCAGGAACCGCCAAAAGGGAAGTCCTAATGATTTGCCCTAATGTTACGAAGCGAAGCTCTTAACCCTAAACCTGCCACGAAAGCCTGAGCAGCGAAGGCACTCGAGCGCCTTCGAAAATCGGAGGCTGCAGCGGAGGCCGCGGCAGCGGCAGCAGCAGCGGCAGCAGCAGCAGCGACAGCAGCAGCGACAGCGGAGCGAGGAGGAGCTTTCATGACTTTCAGGTGACTTCGAGGGGAAGGTTCAGCTTAGGGTTGGAAGGCCTAATGAATGGTTGAATGAGTGCATGAATGAACAGTTGAATTGATATGAATGAATGAATGAATGGATGAATGAATGAGTGAGTGAATGAATGAATGATGGAATGAAATGAAATGAAATGAAATAAAATGAAATGAGGTGAATGAATGAATGAATGAACGAAAGAACGAATGAATGAATGAATGAATGAATGAATGAGTGAATGAAGCGAATGAATGAAGCGAATGAAATGAAAGAAAGAAAGAAAGAAAAAAAATCTAATCAAACGAACGAAATGAAAGAAAGAATGAAAGAATGAATGAATAAGTTGAATGAGCGAATGAATGAATGAACCCCAAACCCTAAAGCACCCGAAACCCCTGGCGAAGCGAGGAGAGAAGATCGGCATGGACCTTCCGAGTGTGGACGGTCTGTTGGGCGCGACCCCGAGAGTCAGTTTGCATTGGCTTCCGGTTTAAGCATTTGTTGATGTTTTTACTGTGTTGTGTTGGCCACATGGGTCATGAGCAATGTAACTATGCATGTATGTATGTACGCATGTAGGCATGCATGCCAGCATCTATGTATTTATCGATCTCTATAAACACATTTGTATTTCTGTTATATGTCCATACACACATATTTTTAATTTACAGTGCAATAACCTCCTCCCCAAGAACCCTTGTCGAATTTGGGCCGGTCTCTAGCCCCAAAGCCCTAAAACGATCCTGAACCCCAGAATCGAAGTTAAATCTTGAGTTTTAAATTCTAACCTAACCCGAAGCCCCTATTGCAATGATATAGTATAATAATACAATATAAGCACCTCAAACAATTGGCAAGTCCTCGACAACCTCACCTCCCCAAAGGGGGCTAAGTCTTGCATGATTGATAAGCCCATTGTGCTTACGATCCCTGAACAGAGTAGGATCCTTAATATCGTGTCTACGAAGGGATGGGGTTATTGATCAGAATGCATTCAACATGAGCGTTGATAGTTCATAAACGTGGTAGAGCTTGAGGTAGGGCCACGTTGGGTTCTAGGGTTTTGGCCTTGGGAACTAGGACGTCAAGGCTGCGTTTTAGCTTTAGTGCTGAAGCACCCAAACCGTTTCGAGCCCCCACCAAGCCCAACACGCCCATGCCCGAAGGCCCTAAACTCCTAAAATACCAATCAACCCCATGCTGTATGCCCCGGAAGGTGCAAGAGATCACAGTCGAATCTCACTCAGCGTATTTTCGAAGTCTGATACAGGGGCCCGAATGAGTAGTAGTTGTTTTTCTAGAGCTCCTACGCAAGTCTGGTGTGCTATACCGCAAACAAAACCTACTTTAATAATTAAGGCCACGAGTTTACTTTCTAGAACCCTGGTAGAGCAATTATCCAGCCCATACAGGCAACCTTTATAGGAACCCCTAGAGGATCCCAGAAAGGAACCAGCAAAAGAAACCTTTGACCCCTCGGCTCAAGAACCCCATAATTCTAGACCCCCAACCTCCCAAACCCCTACACTCCTCTACCCTGACCCTGAACTTTTAGTCCCCTCTACCCTAAACCCTGAATCCCTAAACCCTTCAACCCTTAAAAGCCCCAAAAGCCTATAAAGCCTAAACCAGAGAGGCCCGGTGCTCGCAGACCTCGAAGCCTTAGTGTCGCCAGAGCCCGAGGCAGGTGCCATGTTTTTGGGTTTCGGGCTGTGAGGCTTAGGGCTTAGATGGGCTTAGGGGGTTTAGGGCTTAGGGCTCAGGGGGTTTAGGGTTTAGGGCTTAGGGGGTTTAGGGTTCTGGGGTTCAGGGGTTAGGGTCTAGGGGTTCAGCGTAAGGGGAGAGGGTGTTACGGTCTTTTTCAAGGGTTTTTTGGGTGTGTTTGTGTTACGTGTGGAGGATTTTTTGTGGGTTATGTCAGGTGGCCTTCAGGGTAGAGCTTGTGGTAGGAGACTTATACCTTCTTCATAAGCATCTCACTACAAGACGTTCGGTTGGGGTCGGTGAGAGTCGGGCTTCGTGTTGGGGTCGGGGGTTCCCAGTTTTGGGTTGGGTGTAGGGTTGCGGGTGTAAGCGAGCGCGTCATGCCGTTCACGGGTTTGGGCTGCTATCCCTCAAGAGTTGCAGTTAACCTATACCCTGAACTCTCTCCCGGTAGAGTCCCTTTACAAGTACCCGGAAAACGCTACTCTAGTTCAGGCCCTTATGACAACCCCGAGCTTCTCAGCCTTAAATGAATCTCACACGTTACAGCAATCCCATAAATCCTTACGAAAACCCTGTTCTACTTCTCAAGGCCCTACTGCGTTACCCTCTAGTGACTTTAACAAAAACAACACCCCGTTCCCCTTCTAAAGGCCCACGTCAGCATGGATCCGGTACAGATCCCCTAGTGACCCCTTGCAAGACCCCTTCTGCTGCCCCCCATATGTGCTTCCCCAGGGCCCTACAGCACCCCGCCTGCGCTAAACCAGGAGATTGTCGAGACGAATCGGAAGGTTTCCGAAGAGGACTGCGAGGTGGCCACGCAAATATAGGGGCCCTTAATAATTAGAATAGGGTTTTGGGGCCCATTATACTATAAGCATATTAAGGAAGCCCCAAAATAATATGGGTAATTATTTCGGCCCCTGTATTGGGCTACTTTTCTGGGTTCTGGAGTACCATGCTTGAATCCTTTTTTCCCGAATGCGTAGCAGAAGGGTTCCCGTTTTAAAGGTTGGGGTCCAGGGGTCCAATGGTTGACCAGGGATCGTCGCTAAAGCGTTCGCGAAGCGTGCGCGAAGCGTTCGCAAGCGTTCGCGAAGCGCTCGCGAAGCGTTCGCGAAGCGTTCGCGTGTGTCGCGGGTGTGTCGCAGCCGTGTCCCAGCCCCCAGCCCCCCAGCCCCAGCCCCAGTCCAGTTTCGGTTTCGGTCCCGGCGCCCCAGACCCCGGCCCCCCAGCCCCC
>BGNK01001834.1:0-7500 GCA_003297005.1 Symbiodinium sp. clade A Y106
GAATAGTGGATAGGGTACAAAATGAGCAGTGAAGACGGGAACCCAAACAAGCAGGCAAAGGGGATGGTTCCTAATTTTTTTGTTCCCGCGCCGGCCCCCCCCCCCCCCCAAAGTTCAGGAGGCTCCAGGGGGAGATACACAATCAAGGCGCATCAAAAACTGTGCATTGCCAAAATCATGATGCCTGACAAGAAATCGGTACGGAGCTGGGATGTACATTGCCGGGGTGTCTAGGGCCAGCCGCAGCCAGCATGGTATTGTCGCGGGTTGCAAATGGCAGTACTGGAGCAGGTTGATCGCTATCTCCTGTCGCTCAAGGTGCTGCACATCCGATAAAGAAGAAAGAGAAACTTTATGGGCATAGATGTGTGCTCCGAAAGCATGCAGAGGTAGCATGATCTGGCAGTCTGTGTCCCTGAGCTGTGGCACCATGTTCACAACCTGTAGAAGCATGTGCCACAACAAGAGGCGCGCCGCGAGGAGGTCAGGAGTCCCCGGTGGTACGCCTTGCATCCACATGGACTTCTGCTTTCCAACCTGACTAGGAGGTCTGATGTAGAGTCGACATGAACTCTTGGTCAGGAAACACCAGATTAACCACTTGCGTGCCGAAGGTTCAAGGGTTTGAACATACATGCTGCACTTCTTGGTGATAGGGCTCGTCAGGGAAGACCCGTGCTGGTCTCAAGACGGCCAACTGCTTCCCTACCATGAGCAGCTGCCTATCTAGGAGAAAATTAGGGGACCTTGGCTTGGGCCCCGCGCCGTAACCCCATTGTCTGAGCCAGGGTTTCAACTGCAGGTTCCAGCCTTCCCTGTCCTGGGCCAGGGCCTCCACCCAAGGATAAGGCGAGGACGCCTTAAACTTACACCACTTCAGCTGCAACTTCCTGGGCAAAAACTCTTGCACACTCTGTTTGGGGACTCTCTTGCGGCCTACGGTGAAGGAGCTACAGGCTACCAGGAGCTTCTGCAACGGGAGCCTGATCTCGAGCGAAGGGCATGTCCCCAGAAGTTCCAAAGACGCGTGCGTAAGCCAAACTTGTCCCCAGGGTTCCGAATTGTGGGCTGCGCACACTGCCTGAACAGCACGTCGGCGGCTAATAATGTTATGTAGCAGCGGCACCAGAGGGTCTACTTCCAGGCGTAGGAGGGAAAGAAGGAGCGTGTGCTTGAAGGCTTCTAGGCTTCTAAGGGCCTGACGACTAGGCCAGGACGTCGGGGAGGCCCAGGCCCACTTGGATGTAATGTAGCTACGGAACAGATCCAACTTTTCGGACACAGGCGTATCAGGATGATCAAACAACCTTCTGAGGCCAAAAGAATGCAGCCGAGACCTTAGCCAGCGAGGCACCCATCTGCCCCAGGGGGGTAGTTTTATGGGCCAGCGGGACTCCCAAGTACATCAATTCACTTTCCCCTTGCAGGGGCATCGCTGCTCCTCGCGGCCATACCGCCGGTGTGATCCCATCAGGCTGTTTCAACACGGAGCATTTGCGCGTGTTTATAAGCAGGCCTATGGCTTTGAGAGTTTCCTGCAGGTCGCGTAACTTCTGCTGTAACTCTACTGTGGAGCTAGCCAGAATGAGGAGGTCGTCAGCAAAAAGCAGACAATGAGGCAACTCGAACTGGCGAAAGGTCTCGCTACATGATGCATCCCACTGCGGTAACAATCCCTGAAGAAAATGNCTCGCAAAAAGGTCAGCTGAAAACGCTGTCCCCTGTAGTAAACCTCTCTGGAGGTCCTGACCCCAGTGATCAGCGCCAAGCTGCAACGATACCTTGGTCTGCTGGGTGAGCTCCCACAGTAGCAAGGCTTCTCGGGACGCCTGTGTTTGCAATAGAAACCTCCATACCGCTTGGTGGCTCAGCGTATCAAACGCTTGAGCGAGGTCGAGCTTCATCATCAACAGGTCCTGCCCCGTTGCGCCTTTGCAGATCTTCATGGCTCCTTGCGCACACGCTACAGCTTCGATGCTTTGGCAGCCCTTTCGGCAGGCATGTCGACCGGCTCCATAAGGAGGAAAGCAACCTTGTAGGCGAGCCAGAAGAACTTTCGAGAAAAGTTTGCAGAGGCACGGTGTAAGGGATATTGGCCGCAAATCCTGTGGTTTTTCTGGTCGGGACTTCTTGGGCAGAAAACAAATCTTCCCTTCTCGCCAGGATTTGGGCACTGATTGCTCTCCTGACAATATGTCAGTGAAATACCCCGCTAATTTATGCGATCGATCCGAGGCGTGGTAGGCGCGCAGTGCTTCCCAGGTGACAGCATCATTTCCTGACGCTGTTTGCGGCCTGACCTTACTAAGGGCTATCCCTACTTCTTCTGGCGTCACAGGGGCAACAGTCGCAGAAGCATGTTTGTCCTGAAGTGCCTGAAGCTGTGCCACAGAAACGGGGCGGTCCGAGTCTGGGAGCGTGTACTTCTTCTGGTAGAAGGACTTCATGCTGGAAGTAGCCGCAGCCTGACCTCCCATCCTTTCGATGAGGCTCCCGTCTGAAAAGCTTTGTGAGGCGCTACGCCTCAAGTGCGAGATAGCGCTCCTATCACCATCTCTCGCTCGCTCCAGGACGTGCAGCTTGTGTTGCTTTTGGGCCTGAGTTCGGGCCTCCTGCACTTGCTTTGCTAGCTCCAGGCGGTCTGTGGGGTCTGAACAGATCTTTCGCTGCCTGATAAGTTCTTTCACTTCTTTAGGGTCCCGGTACTTCCATGAAGGCATCCGGGAGGAGCATGATTGACAGAGCTGCTGGAAGGCCTCCTGGGTGAAGGGCAAAGCAGGGTTAGTGGCAAAGGCTTCAAGGGCTGTTGAGGATGTCTGCCACCTTCCACAGAAATGCTTGGGCCGCGGGGGCCTCGACTGCAGACCCAAACGTCCTGTGAAAACCCCGAACAGGGGGTTATGGTCTGATGGAAGAGCAAGGCGCAAGTCCTGCCGCAAAAAGAAAGACGCCAAAGTCATAGGCCACCTGAAAAGAAGCCTGTCTATAGTACTGGCTTCACCTCTCGCTGTCCACGTCGGCCCACATGCAGAGTTGAATTCCAGGCCTCTATACTTTATAAGGATATGAATTCGGGACAGTGCGGCAAAGGAAGGGTTTTCATGCAGTAAATTCTGATTGCAGTCCATGCCCATTGCGATGACATCACAAAAACGTGCCTCCGAAAGGATTTCGTCCAGCCTTGTCAGGGACGACAGCCAAACGTCCTCAGCGTCCGGCCTTTGTTGGTGAGGAAGATGCCCCGATCCCAACCAGAAACTCCTACCATGGGTCCTGAGCTGTAGAACAATGCCCGTGCCGAAAAGATGCTGTTTACGGAGTTCCACATCAAACCGATCCTGAAACAGAATGCCTACGGCATGGTGTGCCAGGGGAGCCTGATAGACTATCATAGTGAAAGCAGCCCCTGAAATGGTGACACTCTCCGTCGTGGTCTCACCTTTGGTGAGCTTGGAAAAACCACCGAGCTCCTGCACGCACAGGAAATCGGGTGGGTCCTCCGTGTCATTGAGCAGGTTTGACAATGCAGAAACGTGCTTGCCATGTAAATTCCACGTGCATGCTACTAATTCGCTGATCTCTCTCTTGCTGCTGGTTTTGCCATGGGGGTTCCCAGAGTTGCGGCTTTGTTTTTCTGTGTGGAGTCACTCGAGCAGATCACTCTCGATGTCTTTCTGGGAACGTGCAAGAACACGGGACAACACCTGCAAGTCCACCCACCACCCCGACTCGTCCCCACGCGAATCATTCAACATAAGGCTNAGTCACTCGAGCAGATCACTCTCGATGTCTTTCTGGGAACGTGCAAGAACACGGGACAACACCTGCAAGTCCACCCACCACCCCGACTCGTCCCCACGCGAATCATTCAACATAAGGCTCGCATGATGGGGTCGCTTGGTGTGAGCGAAAAATAGGATTTGCTCGGAGCGGACCCAGAGCTTACCTCTCCAGTCCAAATCGATGAACATGGGGTTGACATGTTTGGAACAGTATTCCTTCATAGCGACCAGTGCTCGAATCTTCGCCCTCTCCTCCTTACTGCGATTTCTAGTCACCCAGAGCCTGCAGGACGTCTGTTGGGCAATGGTGCTGAAGGGTTCCTTCTCAAGATGCTTCTTAAGGTTGGTCAGCACCAAGGTTTGAATTCGTCGTCTCTCCTGTAGCTTTGTGCTCGTAAAGAGCAACTCTACTCTGGCAAAATTAGTGCGAACAAACGGCACGTGTGTGTCTTGTAGGAGGGCTCCTGCGTCAATAGCATCGAAGAGGCGCCTTACCTCGGCTTCCACTTCAGTTTTCTTGGCTTCTCTCCAGCCGCCGACCACCAGCTGCAGGTCATCGACGATAGGCTTGCCTGGCATGCTGCTACCTGCTGCGGTACTACGAGGGCTCATGTCCTGAGGATTTCCCGGTACTCGGTTCGGTGCCGGGCTCACAGACCTGGCTTCACGCAAGTCCCGCATCTCTGCCTCCATCTCATCAAGCCGTGACTGCAAGCAACTTTGTTGGTGCGTCATGTCTTCCTGACGCTTGTCCAGAGCCTGCAACTGTCCTGTAACCTGATCTAGGCTACGGCCTTGCAACTTGACCTCCTTCATCAAGTCCTGCTGGCCCGCCTGAAAAAGGTCCCGCAACTCGTGGACCCAGGACGGGGCTTGGGGAGGATCCATGTGAAAGAACTGAGGTCCTGGGCTGCTCAGAGGTGTAGGGACCTCAGGTATGTGTCCAACTCCAGCCCCCGGTTGTGGCCCCGGCGGTACATAAGGCGTGGTAGGTGCACCGCCTACCCCCGCCCCAAAGGTAGGGGGCGCTGCAAGCCCTGGGCCTTCGAGTTTCGCACGCTTTTCAGTCTTTGGGCGTTGGGGGGGGCATTTTGAGAGCATCCCTTGCTTTTGATTTAGCGTTGCCCGCAGCAGCTTCATACGGGTTTGGCCTAACAGCGCCCCCTTGAGTCACTTGAGAGGGTCCTAGGGCTGCTGCCAGAGCAGCTGCTGCGTCCGCCGCATCCCTGAGGGCGGCACGTTCTGCCTCCGCATCTGATTGTCGAATCATGTCCTTAGCACTGGCCTTAGACAGGGGGCTCTCTTCCTCCCCGCGAAGGTTCATTCTAGCGTCACCACCTCCATCAACACTGGCATCATCAGAGGCCGCACGCACATCATCTTCAATTTCCACCGCAGCCATCACCGAGAGAAGACGAGACGAGAGGGCGACACAGCGGGAGTAAACAGGGGCTAGGGGGCTCCCTACAAACCAACAGATCACTTCGAGCCGAGATCTTGAGCCGTAGCCATTTCTGGGCGCCGTTTAAATTGTTTAATTCCCGCCCGGCCATCATCTCCAGCATCTTCATCATCTCCTTCCGCCAGATTTTGCCAACAGATGTGTGAAATCCCTAGCCGTCGTTTTAACACGGTGTTTACAGGTCTTTTGCTCGGTAGCGGCCCACTTCCGCCAGAATTTTGCCAACAGATGTGTGAAATCCCTAGCCGTCGTTTTAACACTTTGTTCACAGGTCCTTTTGCTCGGTCGCGGCTCACTTCCGCCAGATTTTGCCAGCCAGATGTGTGAAATGCCTCGCCCTTGTTTTAGCGCAGTATTTCCAAGCTTTCGGCTTGGTCGCGGATCACTTCCGCCAGATTTTACCAGCAGATGTGTGAAATCCCTAGCTGTCGTGTTAGCGCGGTGTTTACAAGCTTTTTGCTCGGTGGCGGCTCACTTCCGCCAGATTTTGCCAACAGATGTGTGAAATCCCTAGCCGTCGTTTTAACATGGTGTTCAAAGGTCCCTTTGCTCGGTCGCGGATCACTTCCGCCAGATTTTACCAGCAGATGTGTGAAATCCCTAGCCCTTGTTTTAGCGCAGTATTTCCAAGCTTTTGGCTTGGTCGCAGATCACTTCCGCCAGATTGTGCCAGCAGATGTGTGAAATTACTAGCCATTCTTTTAATGTGTCGATGTTTGCTGAGCATCGTTTTTTTGGGCAGCCTCTTTTGTTTCCCTTGGAGATCGTTCGAAATCGAGAACACTTTTCAGGGGAAGCAGTTTGGAGCTGAACAAAACCATATGAATCAAGGTCCTGCGTACGCCATATCATCATACCAGTAACTACACATTGCCACACATTAGTACTTTTATTGTTACATAGCCACACATAATTCAAAACTTAGTTCTGTTATCTTNAAGGTCCTGCGTACGCCATATCATCATACCAGTAACTACACATTGCCACACATTAGTACTTTTATTGTTACATAGCCACACATAATTCAAAACTTAGTTCTGTTATCTTTGTGCTTCACTCCCTCGCATTGTAGCGTTGATGTGGACGGTAGTTGAAGGTGTTGGGTTCAGTGTTTGTCAGAGTTCGTCTTTAGAGGAATTTGAGCTGGGTGTGTAGGGTTTGGGGTTGACAGTGTGATGATGGTTTGGGCTCAATTCATTCTTGCCAGCTTGCACCTTAAGCCCTAAACTCCAAACACTAAGCCCCGGAGCACAAAGACCCAAGCATGAGTGCCGAGGGCANGTGTGATGATGGTTTGGGCTCAATTCATTCTTGCCAGCTTGCACCTTAAGCCCTAAACTCCAAACACTAAGCCCCGGAGCACAAAGACCCAAGCATGAGTGCCGAGGGCACGTTACACGTAATGATACAACACAATGCAGCATAATGTAAGATCCTGACATACAGTGTAGTGTTTTACAAAGTAGAATAGACTACGTCGTTGCATCACTCGCGATTAGAATGAAGGCATGATTTATGCCACATAGACATTGAGCCTATTGTATCCCGGCATTATAAGACTAGCTACTTCTTTCTCGTGAAGTTGGAGGGGCCTGTCTGCTGTGTTGAGATGAAGCTCTCTTCTGTGTCACTAGATTNGCCTATTGTATCCCGGCATTATAAGACTAGCTACTTCTTTCTCGTGAAGTTGGAGGGGCCTGTCTGCTGTGTTGAGATGAAGCTCTCTTCTGTGTCACTAGATTGGAGGAAGCTTTCAGCCTCTGCTTGTCTTTGGAAGTTGGGGGAGCTCTGTGCTCTCTTGCTATGAGCGAGGTTTCTTCAGGCGCTCTCCGCTAGAAAGAAGTAATCTTGGTTTACCACGAATAACTTGAGGGGGACTCTCTTCTTGTTGTTGAGGGATGAGGTGAGGGACTTAGCTTTTCTTTTGAAGCTCTTGCTAGGAGCTTCCATCTTCTTGAGGCTAAAAGGGGATGTATTAAGAAGTAAAGGAGCTCTCTGCTATAAAGAAACTCTCTTCTCTTCCCAAGAATGACTTGGAGTGAGCTCTCTTCTTGTCTCAGAAGATGAGGTAAAGAGCTTCTCATTTCCTTTTGAAGGCCGCGGGGAGGACCTGACTCTTGTCAAGGCTTGAAGTTTGGAAGAGTTCCATCCTTTCTTCTTCATCGTAAGCTCTCTTCCATATTTTGAAGAGGAGGAGGAGGAGATGGTCAGGAGCTCTCGCCTCTGACTAAGAAAGAAAGGAGTTTTCTTCTTATC